>JBCEWB010704109.1:1346-17001 GCA_039654565.1 Peronia peronii | reverse complement strand
TGGTCCAAGGTAGGCCCTTTGTCTCACACCATATCCTGACCTGGTCCAGGGTAGGCCCTTTGTCTCACACCATATCCTGACCTGGTCCAGGGTAGACCCTTTGTCTCACACCATATCCTGACCTGGTCCAAGGTAGGCCCTTTGTCTCACACCATATCCTGACCTGGTCCAGGGTAGGCCCTTTGTCTCACACCATATCCACTGAACATTTCTGGCCTCAGTCAGAGGTGTTGCTGTGAACTAAAAAGCTACTTCAATTTTAATTCATCCACACACGACATCTGTCCTCAAGTTATAGGAACTGATGATTTTGAAGGATCCATTAACCCTGTACTGCTCTCTTGACACACAACGTATGTCCGAATATGATTGGGATCAGATGCTCAATTGAAGTACAGTGTTCGTCACCGTAAAACACGGTTTTATGGTAATGTACGTTGTATGTCAACAGAGCAGCGAATGGATTTTAATCTTGACAGAAATAAAATTGTGTTATAATCCCCTGGTGATTCTCCATTTTGTGAAATGTCCCTAGCTTTGGTGTAGCAAATATGCGTAGCAGTGAAAGGGTTAATAGTAAATAGAAATGATTTTACAGTGAAGTAGAAAGCCATTTACCCCCACACAGCCCAGCCAATTTGAAGTTATTGGAATTGATATGGTCTCATCTGTGGCAGTACGGTATGGATAACGGTAACATCCAGCTGATTGTTACCCTGACTGATACACTCAGATTTTTACTGACTTGTTGCACACTGCATTCCCACAAGTAAGGGTTAGTTTATATCTATTATGCCTCATCTGTGGCAAAAAGAATTGCCTTTTGAGGAAATATCTAGTTTGTCTTCCTAACTTTTTTTTTTCTCATCACTGGTGAAACAAATTGCCCTTTGAGACCATGTATAAAGTTTGTTTTTGTCTCTATAACTTTTTTTGTCTGATCATTCCAGGATCCCATCCAGAAGCCGATGATCAGAACACCAGACAAGAGCATGAAGAAGGAAGCGTGTGAAATGTTCAAAAATATCCTTTCTCCAGCACACGTCATTAACTGTATTAACTAACCGTGGTTGTAATGCCTGACAAGTGCTGATTCTAAATAAAGCATTTTTAGAACAACAAAATTCTATTTCTTAGTCCTCACAGCTTAGCTGGTTTCATACCAAGTAGTTTTCATATGATTTCATTAGGCAACCGAAGTGATTTTTGCTAAGTATCTCTACAGTGGCTTTACAAAATACGGTATGAAATTGAACCCATTTCTGATAGCCAGGGAAACTGTGGATGTCTCGGAAACCCTGGACTAGGCCTGTGCATGACTAACAATGTTCATGACCGACAGTTAACGGTTAACTGGTTCCCATGACTGTGGATGATGGATTTTCTATCGGTTAAATATTTTCCTCTTTGTCATGTGTAACGTTGGTTATGGTTATGGCCTTGACCCTGGTCTACTGTCACCAAAAACAAAAAAATGCCACCATCGTCAGTCAGCCTGAGTTTTGCTCACTTGACCATTGACCAGTGACTTGGATTAAGAAAAACTTGGGGTGTGAAACTCAACATTTCACAAATCTGAGACTCTACAGATTGATCGGGCGCCGAATTCTAGTGCAGTTTGATACCAAATATTACCCTATAACTCTCATTAGTTGTGATTTTAATTTGATAAAAAAATGTGGCATCTCACCAGTTACTAATTTGGGAAGGAAATACCACGTGTTCTTACTCTAAGACTCAACAATAGTCGGTTTCATATGGCTTTTACCTTTTTTCTTTTTTTTCAAGATACCGTAATTTGGTGCATACACTATGGTCTGTTTCAGTCATTTATTCAAAGAAGTTTGCACTGGGGAGGGGGTTAAGGGGTGTATAAGGGGGGAGAGGGGACAAGTGGGAAGCATGTATGAGAAGGATGACATTGGGATGAACGCTTGTCGCTGATGGACGGAGTTTTCCCGAGATCAAAGACACCAGTGTAACTAATTGATGAACGTATTAGCTTCATAATCGATGATCGACAATGATGTCCATGACCGATATAACCGGTTATCATGACCGGTCATGCACAGGCCTACCCTGGACCCAGTATGAATGTGACCCTGTGACCTCTTGGCTTACTTCTGTAAGGGAGATCACTATAGTGAAATAATGCCAGTAGAATTACTGAGTGTATCAAGAACAGAATACCCATTCACCGACAGACGGAAAAAATTGGAAAAATAGAGAAACTCAGTTTGGATACTAGTACATGGGCTGGACAAATGTCAGTGAGAGTTATTTTTAAGTCTGGGCAGTCACTGATTCTAACTGAAAAGTTGAATTGTAAATCCTATGTACACAGTCTCATTTCATGGCATTCCCTGCCTAATCAGGCTGTCTTGGGCCAGAAAAGAACATCTTAAAGACAACGTCAATTTTTATGTCCGTAGGTAGAGAAAGAGGCAAAATGGGTACAACAAAGAATTTGTATAATTATTTTTATTATTTTTTTATTTTTGTAAAAATTTGTTTATTTATCCAAAATATAAAATTAGCATACACTCAGTGCATTATTAGGCAAAGCCTGCCAGTTTGATTAACTCTGACATTTTTGTGGGTTTCATAGAGAGAATATTGGGTGAAAGTTGCTTAATATAGTGACGGATGTACTCTGAAAAGTGCTTAGTGCAGTGAGGATATATTACATTTCTTACCCATTGGTACGAAAATGCCTATTGCAGTTTGGAGTATAACGTTGGTGTCGTAAGCGTTTTGCGTAAGTCCGAAATTCGGGAATTTCATTTTTTTTTGTGTGTGTTTTGCCCCTTCAAGGTGATCTAAAAATTCATTTTGTGACACCATATTGAGTCAAACTGACCCATAGAAATACAGGAAAAATCATCAATTGTCCCACAAAAAACCTCATGTTTATAATAATTTGACGTCAGTTTTTACTCTCTGGTGAAAAAAGTACTCAGACTGACTTGAATGGGTCTGCTTGCGACATCAATGATAATGTCCAGGAAAGTGACATTTTGGGAAAGTATGTCATCCTTAACGGAGCCCCACTGATCCAGCTGTACATGGGGGACCGTAAAAGCAAACAGGCGCCCAACTCCATCGCACTGGACATTATCACTAAGGGGTGGTCCATGCCCAACCTGAGGGACGAGATTTACATCCAGCTGATGCGACAGACCACGGAGAACAAGAAAGAGTGAGTATCTCAGTCTCTTTCCGTCTCTATCAGAATAATTTCTGTTTTTTTTCCTATTGAAGCCCTAACATGGAGTACTGGTATCCCTAATTAGTGCATTTGGGCTTTTGACAGCCTGTACATTCCAACACCCCCGCTTCCCTGCCTCCTCTTTTTTGTTTCTTATATTTGACCAAAATTTTTTTTTGAGAAATTGTAACTTAGAGCAGGAAAACATGCATGTTGTTAGTTAAAGTGGAAAACTAATAGATAGTAAAGGCTAATTATGTTATGTTATCTTATTTTTTCTTATCTTATATTTTATGATTGCCTGTTGGAATGAGTGAAATAACGTTCATTATTGTTGAAAAAGATGTGAGGACAAGTGGAATAATCAGTCCAAGCACTCTTTATATGAGCGTGGGATGTTAAATAGGAATCTTCTCGTATAGTATGTGAATTCAGTGGCCAAGGTGTGACATTGCATGTTGTATACATTTGTTGTAGTTTGATACAGATCAAATTTCATGACAGGAAAACAAGACATCCTTCCAGTAGAACAGAAGCCAGTTATATATGAAAAATGCTCTTATTTCTATCATTGTGTTTAGTTCATACCATACATAATTTCATTGTGATATCAGTGCATCCTAGAAAAAAACCAGACTATCATAATTAGCCTACCTTTTTTTCAGTCCTAATAAAGTAGGATTATCTCGGCTTTAACTGCTTTCCTATTTTTTGGTGAGAATTTTTATGGGTAGGAATTTAGAAATTTTGCCCAGACAGTGGCACTCGGCCTACTCTTTATCGGTTCTTTAATGTACATAGCGTACACACGGGACCTCCAAACTTTATTCACCCTTATCGGAGAAGCCAGATGCTGGCTGCTCTACCCAAGAAGGCAAGGGACCATTAAGTCACTGAAAAAATGCAGGTTTTGATATTTCTATCCTCCCATCTCCCAGTGGCAGAATTCACGAGTGGAACCCGCAACCCACAATGTGAGTTGTTCTCACCATGGAGCAGATGCCAAACCACATGGCCATTGCAACACCATTTCCCTGCCTTTCAGCTGTAAATACAGCACTAGACTTTCCGGAAACATTGGTCAATTCAGTCACAGAAGATTCTGCACAAGCAGGAGTTGCCACGGCAACACCAATGTGGAACACAAACTGATTGAACTGTCGGTACAGACAAACAAAGGCTCAGTAATATTGGTAGTGATGCCACCTTGTGTTTATTTCCTGGCGTTGTTTCCTGCTATTCTGGAGCACATATATCCTCAGTGACGTGACAGACGGACGTATTGTGAAATTTTGAGTTTTTTGATTTTTTGGCCTATCAATGTCAGTATCATAAGAACTTCAGTGAAAAAAGGCAAAAAGCTACAAAAGCGCAGAACTTTTGGCACAAACTGATCATTCTGTCATAAGTAGAGTGACGACTTTAGGCAATAACGTAGAAACAATCAAACTCCTCAAAGCAATAAGTGAGTTATTAATTATAAAACAACAGCAGAACCTTTAATTCCATTTTACTCGGAATGGGAAATTTCACGATACATCTATCTGTCACGTCACTGACGATATGACACAGAATTTGACATGGTAGAGCAATATCTAGCACATCTTTATTGATTTGTTCTATATGTTTGTTTATTTCCCAACAGAGGCAGTTTGCAGTGTGGCTGGGAGCTGGTGGCCATGTGCTTGCACTTTTTCCCACCGTCCCTCAAGTTCCACTCCTACCTGGAAAGTTATTTCACTAAGCATAAGGATCCCAGCTCCGACTTTGGCAGTGTAAGTGGCAGAAATGTCGACAAGTCGCATCGTCTCTCGGGGATTTCTCATTCTCAGTTGAATTCGACATTGTCATAGTAAATGCAACACGGACGACAGCACTTGTCTGCAGCAAACCTTTATTTATCTGTACTCATCCACAGCAAACCATTATTTATATCTGACACCACATTAGCCACACTCATCCACATCAAACCATTATATTATCTGATACCTCATTGGCCACACTCACCCACAGCAAACCTTTACATCTGACACCTCATTATCCACACACACCCACAGCAAACCTTGATATCTGACACCTCATTAGCCACACACACCCACAGCAAACCTTGATATCTGACACCTCATTAGCCACACACACCCACAGCAAACCTTTACATCTGACACCTCATTAGCCACACACACCCACAGCAAACCTTTATATCTGACACCTCATTATCCACACACACCCACAGCAAACCTTTATATCTGACACCTCATTAGCCACACACACCCACAGCAAACCTTTATATCTGACACTTCATTGGCCATACTCACCCACAGTAAATCTTTGTTGGTTTAGGTTCCAGTATCTCACTATTGTGTACGATATATGTAATAAGTGTTTCTGTTGGTTGTACGCTGACATATGTATATCTATGTTGGTTGCAAATCCTGTCTTACTACATGTATGTTATAGTACAGTGTTTCACTTGCCTGTACGCTGACCTATATGTATGAAGTTGTGTGTTTGTTGTTTGATTCCTATGTCTCACAATCTGTGTATCACCCAATATGTCACTGATTCGTACACTCACCCACACATACATATTATGTATGCATTTATTGTAAGATTCAATGTCACACAATCTGTGTATGTCATATGTACTGTGTTTCAGTTGGTTGTACGTTGATCTGTAAATGTATTTGTATGTACATGTGTTATGGTAGGTTCTAGTGTCTCACTTAATATATGGATGTCAGTGCCAAATGAGGTCAAACACATTTTTTGCTTAAAACTAAAACTCGAGCCAGACAATGAAGCCATCACATGAAGATTTCACACTGAAACAGTGGGATTGTCAGGATTTTCTTATATTGGATTATATAGAGGCTGAGGTTTATTTTTAGACAAAAAATGTGTTTGACCTGATTTGGCACTTTCGTGATTAGAGTGGGACATCAGCGATATGTTATACACACCAGTGGCTTCCTTTGTTTGTACATGTATATATGTATGTATGTTAACTGTTGCAGGTTCCAGTGTCGCATTTCGCCAGCCACTGTCAGCAGAGGTTAGAGAGAGCCTTACAAACTGGGGCTAAGAAAGGAGTCCGCAAACCCACGCTGGAGGAAGTGGAGCAAGCTAAGGTAAGGAATACACAGCGGAACACACTGAAACCAAAGATGGCTAAACCGAAAACACAGCTGAACCAAAAGAAAAATTAATCCCCCTTTTTTTTTCTCTTATACTCTTTGTCAATGGACTAGCGATAAACCAAAGTCAACATTCGTGGGAACACGGCTGAACCAAAAACAATGACCGTGATTTTAGTGGAAGCTGCGACCTATTCTTAATCAGACATGTTTAGTACCGACACGCCGTTCTCTCATCGTCAGGATGGAGGCCACCAGCTAATGTCAAAGACGGAGAGGGGTAGGGGATGGGGGAATTGTGTCAGTGAAGCAAGTGCGCACTGTCTGGAATCTTAATCATTATTTTATCAGTAAAATTTGACCTTACAGAGTTTGTTCCCCTCTTCTGACAACTTCCACCACACCAGTTTAGGTAGACCAAAATATATTTAAACCAAAATAATATGTCTGGTCCCTAAAATTTTGGTTTAAGCCTGTTCCACTGTATTTGATTTCCATTCTTTATCATCTTTCCTCCACCCATGGCTTACTTTGAACAACATACTAAAAATGTCACAGTCCGTGACTGACTCAAAACAGATTTTGATGACAAAGTTACCGTTTGATATGTGATACATTTTGCCTCATCAAATTACATGCAGTGAAGCATTCAACAGTTCTTCACTTTAAGCTTGTATGCATCTCCCAAAGGGAAATAATTTGCCCTCTCCCCCCCTCCAAAGATAAATAAATAAATAAATGACGTTGTATTACCTTGTAAAGTGTGCTGAATCATATCAATCCAGACTGGGCGTGGATTGGCTGATTCTGTATTAAGTGATTATGAGCAACTCAAATGAAAATCATCACGACCATCATTGTTATGTGATCAGTGCCATTGTGATGCTATATAGGCCATAGGAGACAAGTCAGGGATCTCCATAGCTCTCGATCGTATGTTTGTTCCCAGCAATATGATGTTGGTCTGATCTGTTCATTCTTTGATATTGTCGAGCCAGGTCTTGCGTGGTCTGTCTCTTCTACTTTTGCCGTCCACTATGTTTCATAATATGACCTTAGACAAGGACTTCTTGGTTGACATGGCCGAACCATTTGTCTTGTGCTCAGGGCAAACGAGTCGGAAGTCATGGCGGGTGATTTCAAGCTACGGCCGTTTTTTAACTATTTTCCGACTCAGATCCCAATTTTTAAATTTTTTTTAATTTACAAAACGAAAATTTAATTTTTTTTAACCTGGAAAAAAAATAAATTTTTTTTTGGTATCTGAGTTGGAAAATAGTTAAAAACGGCCATAGCTCGAGTGCCCAGTGCAACTTCTGACTCATTCTCCCTGGGCGCAAGACATTTGACCTTGCAGCTGGTGAGATGATGTTCCTGTTACCCTGCAGTGCAGTTGATGGAAACAGAGTGAAAGTAGATTTTCCTGCCTGACCCATGCCTTGTGTTTGTCTCCCCCACAGAAGGCCATCTTCCACCCATCCATGTTCGGCAGTATGTTGGAAGATGTCATGCTGCTGCAGAAAGACCGTTACCCTGAGCGACAATTGCCATGGATACAGATTGTGCTATCGGAGGAGGTGCTCCGTCTCAATGGCACTCAGACAGAGGGAATTTTCAGGTAAGTGTTTAGCTGCTTGACCCAGGTCAATTGGTCAGTGAAGACCACAAGATGGTTGTTACTCTCAAGCAATGATGGAGTTCTAAGCAAAACCTCTCCCTCTTTCTAGTCCCCCACCTCGTTACCTCGGCTTCTTTCTGTCCATCTGTCTTCTCTCTCTCTCTCTCTCTCTCTATCCTAAATCCCTCAGCACTTCCTTTGTTGTATTCTCCTTTCCTTTTTTAGTCCCCTCTGTATTTTATTCTCTACTTCTTCCTTCCTTCCTTCCTCTCTCCCACCTCCCTTATCCCTCTCTCATTCTCTCTGCCTTGCTTACAAAGCTGCACTCTCAATGAAAGAGAAATGACCTGAATGATTGCGGACACACCGTCCCATCATATATTGTTGAAATGAATGCCATCCTTTCCTCTATCCCTACCTTTCTCTCTTTCACTCGCTCTATTCTCTACAGAATTTTTGGTATTGATGTGCTTTTGTTCAGTTTCCCTGCACAGCCAGAGACTGAGGGCACATGGATGAGTTAGATGTCCTCTCTCTTCTTCTCTCTCCATCTCTCTCTCACTCTCTCTGTATTATCTGCAGAATTGTATCGTCCAGGGAAAAATGATCAAAGTGATTTTCATTCTATTTCTCAGAGTCCCCGGGGACATTGATGAGGTCAATGCCCTCAAGCTGCGCTGCGACCAGTGGATCCCGCCCACTGACTGCCCCGACCCTCACATCCCGGCCTCACTCCTCAAGCTGTGGTACCGAGAGCTGTACGAGCCCCTCATCCCAGCCCAGTTCTATGAGGCATGTGTGGAAAATTATGCCAATGCTGACTCTGCCATCAACATTGTCAACCAACTCCCCGACATCAACCGCCTGGTTCTCTGCTACCTCATCCGTTTTCTACAGGTCAGGAAACCACACGCCTCTTTCTCGGACATTTTAAGTCCATGGGGAATTGGTTATAAAAATTTTAAGGAGGCCTGCACAACTGGATGAAATGAATCAGAAGGCACAGTTATTCACGTGTATTGTTGATAGGAAAAGAAGCCAGCGTGCTTTTGTTTGGTGAACAAATTACTCAGCTGTTACTTTCCTAGATCATTAATCCCACATTTCTTAGGCTGCCATGGAAATATTTTCGAAGTATTGGCAATTTAGATACTGAGGTATGAAATTTGGAAAGTATGTAGTCATCAGATTTTTAAGTGTTGAGAAAAACTGGCACTTCTGATTATTTCCCCTGCATTTTGTACTGTGAAAGACTTTTAACTCTCATTAGCCGTAATGAATTTTCTGGTTTTGCCAGAATTAATTCCCTTCATAAATTTTTAATTGGGGTATATATCAATATAACTTATAAAACAAATACAAATGTATGGCTTTTTCAAGCAACTCCCGCTGGTTTCATTTCTTTTTCCATGGTAGAGCTTTTTAGTTTTGAAGTGGTTTCTTTTACGGCCACATAGCATGGAGTTATTGAGGCTAACCGCACAGGAACTCAATGACGACTGAGTTGTCACTTCGGGTAATGAGAGTAAAAACTGGAGTTCTTTATTTGTATTTCTTTTTTGTTTGTATCTGAGACACTATGGACTAGGCCATGCAAGGTATTCACATTCTCACGGTGTGGAAATGAGCTCTTGTTTATCTCAAAATTTGTATGTTATATATGGGATTTGATTCTCTCTCTTGCAGGTGTTTGCTGCCCCGGAAAACGCGGCAGTCACCAAGATGGATGTCAACAACCTGGCCATGGTGATGGCCCCCAACTGCTTACGTTGTGAGAGCGATGACCCTCGGGTCATTTTCGAGAACACCCGCAAGGAGATGGGCTTTATCCGCACCTTGATCCAGTCCCTGGATACCAGCTTTATGGAGGGAATTGTATGATGATCTCATCCTGGCTTAGACTTACAATTCTTGTCCCGTGGTTTTTGCACTGTCTCTGCGTATCGTCTTCTATGGCTATTTATACCCAAAACTTTTCCCTGACAGAACCTCGTCATAACTGGCACGAGACTGAAACTTTGAGATGTGGGAATGGAAACAGTACCAGGAAATCTGATTGTTAAGCTTAGAGAAAAACTGAAATGTTTTATTACCTCTCGTGTGGTTTGGTATCATTTTGAAACTAGAATTTTGGATTTTGCATTGTAGTTTTGTGTTCTCGTACAATACAGAATAGGCGATACGAGGCTGATATGGAACTTTGGCAAAGAACATTTGCATTAAAAAAAAAAATTACTTTGTCTCATGTACATTTTTATTTCTCAGTTGTCCTGTTGTGAATCCAATACAAACTTTTTTTTTATCAAAATAAATAACACCAGAAGCTTTCATCAAACTGACTGAACTGATCCAGCAAACGGTGCTTTTTAGTGGTAGTTGTTTAATAGCTTTAATACTTTGTGACGTAGAAATAGAGAAATGTCCGAGAGCTGTGTATGTTGACCGAGTTTGAGGACTGTATGTTGGTAGCTGATCTCAGACGAATATTCACCAAAAACTGGTAGCTGATTTTTCAGACCTGTACTGAATGATCTGGCTGTTATTCTAGGTTTAACTTAATGTCTAGACAAACTCAGGACTTCAGCTGGTATGGATAGACTCATCATCTCAAATCAGTGTCTTCGGCTAAATTCATAGAGTCTTAATTTCAGACACCTGACCTAACAAGAGTCTTAATTTGAGACATGTCTTAGCCAGATTCATAGATTCAATTTCACATCTAGGCAAGTCATGATTTCAGTCTGGCTTGATTGAAAAAAATCTTGATTTCAGACATACATCATCATTTCAGACATATGTCACAGCTAGATTCATGATTTCAGACAAATGTCTTAGCTAGATTCATGATTTCAGACAAATGTCCTAGCTAGATTTATTTCAGACAGACAGCTGGACAGTCAAGGCAGACTTGATGATTTCACTTCATGCCTTTGAAGAGTTATAATGTTATAGAGATGCGTCCTGATCAGATCCATGATTTCAGACCCATGTTTTGGATGCCAAAGAATATGGCCCATTACTTCACAGAAATGAGTTTCTGGTACTTTTAGGATAGAACAATGCAAAAGAAGGCCCAGTGTTGAGCTGTATAGGGTTGAGCACAGGATGGTCTTCATGCTTGGAGTTTGAACTGTGGATTTTTTATCACTGTAAATATTTGCACACTGTGTGCACACAAGCAAAGCTTTCATATCACTGGGGGAACATTACGTGTGGGTGTACATATTTATGTTACAATCTCCCCTGTAAGTATTTGTGCATGTTTCTATGAGACAGCCAATACATACAGAACTGTCCATCATATGTGAAATGGACAGGCAGGTATAGCTGAGTGTTTTGTTACCTATATATTTATATATTATATATATGTTGTTTTACTTATCATGTTTCAATCTGTCATGAGTTGTGTATGATACGTTAACTTGGGCATGTACATACTCATTAAAAGACAAAAAAAAAAAGATGGTTACATATGTGCGAAACATAATATGAAATGTATAATATTTTGTGTCTATCGTGAATAATTTATCACTTATTTATTCATTCTTTCAGTTTTTGCATGGTTGTGATTTTTAGTTCAGGGCCTATGAGCTCATGGGAACCTCATGGTCTACACGCGCTTACTCAACTGACAAACCTCATAGTTAGCATCTGGTGTGTCCCGTGAGTGTCTGGCTGTGTGACTTGAGGTGTGCGACAGAGAGGACCTTGAGTCAACTGTATGATGTACTGATAGTGCGTGAGTGGTTCCAATCCACTGTATCTGTCAAGATCATGATTTGAAGAGGTCGAGGTCACCATGGAGAAATCTAAGTGATCACATGACACTTGATGATGGCATATCAATGTAGATCTCTTCAGCAGCGAAATGAGAATTATATTCTGAAACTTGCTTGAAACTTGATGCTGTCACTTATATGCTAAACCCTTGTTTTTGTACGTGGGCGCTGGGATTAGGTTAGCGGTTAAAATGCATACATTTAACCCCAAGACATCACCGCTGCTCAGTCATACACGTAAAAACTTCCAACTGGTCAGGAAGACTCACCAGTTGTTGGGACAAGGGCAGTCACTCTGACTGCCTTAACAGTTGTGAAAAGGCCTGTAGGCTTCTTCTCTCTCAGTTTGTATTGTTCCAGTTGGGCATTGTTGAAACTGTGGGCAGAGCAGGGCTGTGGGCTGTGTGAGAAGATCACTGATGTCTATGAGAGATGGACTTAGGTAGCCCAGGGAGGTGGACATATACAAATGGATTTGACTTAAGATGTTGATTGATCAGTAGTGGGTCAGGAAAGACCAAAACAAATGGAGGAGAATTAACCCGTCAGTGCCACTGACTGCAGCGGCCAACACCGCATCTTGTGATGTCAACAGATGACAGATGACATTGAGTCAAATCTGCTTGTACAGGGTTATCATGAGGAGGACGACAAATTGTGAGTATACCATCTCTGTAGCTCAAATACAGTGTGGATTTTTTTTTTTCGGTTGGACACATGCTGTGAGTTGTCAAAGGGGAGGCAAAAACAATGTTATACAGCGGAGAAGAAAACTTAGATAGGTTGAGCTTATGAACAAATCTCTCTCAAATGTTTTATCCTGTTTCTCAGACTGCTGAGATGGAGTTTAGCACAAACAAGGGAATGCACACCAAACATCTGCAATGTTTGTAAGTGTTTGTTTAGTGGGGATATTTCCAAATCTAAGACTGAACAACCATCGAGAAAACGGAACAAAATTTACACATTTTTGTGTTTGACATGGAGAAACAAGTTTCAGCTGCTGCTCATGTTTATATCAGTTTTTTTGATAATTTCTATCCAATGATTATCACCCTTTATTTTGTTGATGAGATTAGACTATTATAGATCAAAGTATGAGCTGACTAACATGTGCAGGAACTTACAAATGGGGAGTGTAAATACAGAGTTCACTAAGTGATGAAATTCAAGGTTTGGTGTCGATGAAACTCGACTTGGAAGTATGTGTGATTTTTAAATTAGCCCCTTTTCTGGGACAGGAGAACAGATAGGTAGCACAAGGATTAGGCTGGTCCATGTGGTCGGCTGCGTAATACAGAAGGAAAAAAAAAAGAACGAAAATCAACTTAGACTTTGTACAATTCCAGTGCTCAACTGTGACCTCCCCAAGCTCTAAAGTTTCCTGTCATTGAACAAGTAATTCCAGCCAAAGGGAGACCTGGTATAGACTATGGGGATATTTGTCACTCATTGGCTTGCTGGTCTGGCGGAAGAAACAATGTCTTAGGTCTGAGTCTGTGCCAAATGGGTCAGCCATACCGGCATGAAGACATAATGAGAGATTGAAATTCTGCACCTTTCTTGAAAGTAGCCAAGTAGTTGTTGGCCTGCAAAGTGAACTCTCCAGGTTCATTTGACAAAATCAAACTTTATGACAAAAAATGTTTCTGCGTTGTCCGAGTGTTGATCCATTGAGATCCAGATGTTTCTCATCTAAAATCTGAGGATGTGATTGAGTCCTGGTTGGTTATTCCAGGGTGTGGAACTGAATTGTGATCCTAGCAAGTTAGAAATTGTCCCACTGAAGAACAAGTGTATCAGCTTTTTGAACATTTTAGTCTGAGCACAAAGCACAACTTTTTGACATTCATGATCTGTATGTGTTCCCCTCCCCCTCCCCTCCCCATCAGCAGTAGAATATTCAAACTTCACATAGCACCAAAGACTTCAGACTCCAAGTGATGTCCTGACTGGAAGAGAATTGTCGTCAGTATCACAAAATATGCTGAACTCAGCAGTTTTAAAAACAAAGGTCTTTGTACACTGAAGTCCATGTTATGCACTTTTGCTTGAGATTTATCCTACAAATTCCGTGGACCAACCAACGATCCAAGGCTGTACAGCCAGATGGTCATTTGTCTTGCACGTGTTGATTAAAGACTGAGAATTCAGTTCTGAAACTCATTTCGGCCACTCCTGCCCCAGCTTGTTCAAAGATAAGGTTGCATCGGCAAACATTGAGTCATTTTTTTTGCTTCTGCTAGTGAAAATGCTCAGAAAGGGTTAAATATGTCTGTGTATGTATCAGTAACAATATGTAGAACTATTAAAAGCAAGGACAGAGCTCATATATATTTCATGTCATGAATTAGTTTCCTAAGTGTGTATTATCTTTGTATGTAACGCCATATTAGAACAATCATGGACTATTACGGTATATGGTCAGTTTGTTGTCAAATGTTGATTCAGTTTTATATTCCTCTGTCATTGAAGCCAAAGTCTGTGCCTGCATTGTGGCATCAAGTTGTCTTTTGTAGCCCCAGCCACACGCCATAGCTCATCCTTACAATTGTCACTAAAATGAACAAATATATATATACTCTCATCAAGATCATTTTGAACTGTTTACTGGACTAGAGCATCCTATAGCCAATCAATCATAATGTGGACAAGTGGAAAAGAGAAAAGAAAAGAAAGGCAATGAACTGACCAATGATCTGTCCTGTCTAGGAATGGCTCAATAAAAATTGACCATTTTGTCTGACAGAATGATTCATGTGGTCAGTGGCAGGTAGTTATTATTAGATAATAGCATTGCTTTGCGAATGGAGATCTATGAAGGAGATGGTCCATGCTGACTGCAGGAAGACTCATGACTTTCTAGGTCAGGCCGACTGCAGGCGCATTGTAGAGGTCAGCGTGTGACTGACAGGTCCGGCAAGAGGGGTACAAGCAACAGTCTGGTCTGAGCGTGAAGCTGGTTTTGCTCGGATGTGCCGTTTGAGTCGGCGCAGTGGCATTTTGCATACAGTGTAGTGTGCCCAGGACTAGCTCCACCAGTCAAGCCTGGGGTTCAGATACCTTAGCCTAGCAAGGTGGGAGATGTGAGATAGGCTTCTACTTATTGACCTTAAAGGTGTTAGTTGGAACTGCCAGAACGTCATTGAAGACTAAGGAGGGGAGAGCTACTGATATCCACTTGTTGATCTTTTCAAAGTTAACATCCATGGATTTCACCCTGAGCTTAACCATCCCATCTAGAAAGGATCAGATGGATTAGCCGCTGTTGTCCAAAGCAGTCATTTGAATCAGTTCTTCAGCAGCAAAAAAGCACAGAATTTTTTCAAGTCAAAATGTCAGTTTTCTTCCTTGTGTGAGCAGCGGACACGTTGTGTGTTTTCCCCCCTTGGTCTGCAGTCATTGTTTCTGGTACGACATTTCTTCATGTTCAAGGCATTGCAGATAAGGCCAAGCTATAGTGCACTGAGATAAGCCAAGGATGTTGTCACTGAAATGGTCATTAATTTGAGGAATCATTCAAAGCAAAACATAGGGATCAAATCTGTGAGCAGCAGGGCTCTTTGATACTTTTGAGAATACGAGGAGAAGTTTCAGATATTGGCTGGGCGACAATGGATGGTGACAAATAGACTGTCTGAGCTCAGTGGTACTGATAAAGTCGATGTCCAGTACTTTTCCAGTCATCCAACTGTGCTAGTTGAACTTACCCCTTGACAGAGATAGTTGTTACAGAGGTATTTGTAAGTGTTGGTGCAGGGTCTGAAGATGGGATTGGATTAGACAGACAGTGAATTTGAAAGAGATAGATCAAAAGGTGAATGTGAAAGAGATAGGTAAAAAAGTGAATGTGAAAGAGATAGATCAAAAAGTGAATGTGAAAGAGATAGATCAAAAAGTGAATGTGAAAGAGATA
>JBCEWB010703999.1:0-17131 GCA_039654565.1 Peronia peronii | reverse complement strand
AATGTTTATCATCTTGAAAAAGGCCTAGTATAGGAGTAATACATGTAGGCCTACAATGTTTCATAACATGAAGCGGTGGGAGAAGTGTTGGAGGGTGACGAAGCTGCGTGTGGCGATCATGTTGAGTTGAAAATGAATGTTCAGGAGGCAAGGTTGGGAGCGGTGGACATCGTCAGTTTACATGACCATGAAACTTAAACGGCCAATGACAACGGGCGTTGAGAATAATATGTGTTACATTAAATAATAAATTCAATCAAAAGCTTGGTCAATCTCACTGAAAAGGAATGGAAGAGATCAAAGTTGATGTTCGGTGAAAGAATGCGTAAGGGGAACTAACCATTATAATGCCTGACAATATGTCATTCCAAAGAAGTAGTCCCTATTTGTAGTTTTGTAGTCTTTAGTGACATACAGATGAGTGGAACTACGGATGAGTTGACCCTATTTTTCCTCCCACACCAGCATCGACTCATCCGTATTCCACTGTACATCGATTATGATAACAGGACCAATGCTTCTTCATGAATGATTGCAACTCTGAAAATCTCCTGAAGCCTCACAGAATGAAACTTTATGGTCAACACAACCCATTAGTTTCTCCCCCCCGCGGAGGCCCGGGGTTTATAAGTAGGTTCTCTGCTCCCACCTGCAGGTGGTATAAGCCCTCCATCGGTGGGGTGCCTCCCATGGAGTGCCATCCTCGACATTCCAGGAGAGACATTCTTCTCTCTCTCTCCTTGCTCCTGTCTTCTGTCCCGCTTTCTTTCCTCTCTTCTTCTTGACGTGTTAACGTATCTTACCGAGTTTGGCACAATATAGCCGTAATCGTGCTGATGTGTTGTTAAACCCCAACACAACCCATTAGTCTCTCTGGCCATTAATCCAGGATGACATCACACAGCTCCACTGTCATACAGACCTGCAGTAATAGCAAGACACCCTCCTACTGCTGCCTTGTGCAAAATCATCAGTGAAGCATGCCTACCCACCTCAATCCTCCCTCTAGCCAAATCTTTGTCTCTATTGTGGTGTCGGTGGCCTACCAGTTGGGCCATTGGACTCCGGATCAAAAGTTCCAGGTTTGAATCCTAACTGGTCCTGACATTTTGTCCTTGGGAATGACAATTTACACACATTTCCTGACTTGACCCAAGTTTAAATGGGTACCCCACCATAGACAGTGACTGATATTGTTAGACTGATAAAGATTTGAGTGCCTTACAGACAGCTGCCTTGTATGCTTCCCAGGAAGCTGGTCTTTCATGGTAATAATAGATTATAAAGTGCTTAGAGCCTCTACTTTATGGGGATAAGCGCTACATAAATGCTCTCTAGGATTATTATTATTATTATTCCTCAAAAGTCGTGTTCTACTAGTTCAGACATTTATGGATCCCATCTCTCCTGGTAAAGCCAAATTCCAGTGTACAAACCTGCAAAAAATTTGAAAAGGAAGAGGTCCCATAGCTCTGTCCACTCAAATTCCCAGAACGACTGGATACACTGCTTGAAGCTGAAGGATACCTCGTCTGAGCCCAGTCTCCTCAGGGAGGTTGATGTGTCAGATCTGCTGAGGGTGGCCACTGAGTCAACATGGTGAATGTGCTCCTCTGCAACATCGCTCGGTACAAACCACCACAGCATGGCTGGAACATCATCAAAACAGTCGACTATATTTGTGCTGAACTTGCTTGAGTTGATCTTAGCTTAACATTGAGTTAATTTTTTTTCCTTTGGAATAATAATTCAGATTCTATTTATATTAATACATAATAATGTTGCATCACATTGGTTACCAGTAAAAGCCAGGATTAAATACAAGATGGCACTGTTGTGCTTTAAATGCTTAAACAAAACATCAGTACACTATCTTCAAGAGCTTATACACCAGTACACATCATTTTGGCCACTGAGATCATGTGATGAAGTGCTACTAAGTTTGCCATATAATCCAAAAAAAAAAGTTGGAGAAAGAGCATTTGCCAGCTATGCTCCAACTGTGTGGAACTCTCTCCCAAACTCTTTGAGAGCCCTAAAATCTGTAGAAGAATTTAAGACTAGCCTCAAAACATATTGTTTAAAATTCACCTAAAATCATAGTGTTGTGTGCATGTGCGAACGCACATATAGGTTTACCTTACTGCAAATTGATGTGTTTCTGGGTATGGACATATGTGTGCACATGCGTGATGGCACTGTATTTGTAAAGTGCCTTTGTCTACATTTTAATGGATTTATTTCACATTTCTGTAAAGCGCCTAGAGCCATTTATCGGGATTGGGCGCTATATCAATGCACTCCACTTTTATTATTATTATTAATATATGAGGAGTCATGCTGATGAAAGCTGATAATAGGGCTCTCTCTGTGATTTGTGTTGACTTCATGAAATTAAATAATAGTCCCATTTCTTGTGAAAGTTGAAAGAATTATGATGAACTAACTGAGAGATCAAAATAGAAGGTTTCATTGCCAATATTGGGTTAGAAATGAAGCAAAAACACTGACACCAGTCCTCTCTGTTGTTGAGCTCCAGGCTGGAGTACTAGATGATTCGTTTACGTTCTATTCATGCCTTTCAGTCTGACCTACATAAGACTGAGAGGATACATGTAGAAGATAAACCAGCACAGCTTTAGGATACCAGCCTGAAAATCTACACCCTTTTTCTGGGAAAAAAACACTCTTAGTCTCTCAGTCACATCTGTGTATGAAAAAGATTGACTTACTCACTAGGAGCCTCTTCTGTCAGGTGTGAATTTGGAACTGGGTGTATCAGAAACGTGCACAGAAATAAGTCATTCTGACCACCAGCCAGATCGCTTCCCTTTCCCCGGGTACGTTTGTTTTTCTTGAGCCTTTCAATTCTAAGAAAGTAGGATTATCTCGGCTTTAAGTGGCTACCTATTTTTGGTGTGAATTTTTGTGGGTGGAGATTTGGAAAATTTGCCTGGACAGCGGCACTCAGCCTACTCTTCATTGATTTTGAATTGCCATGGGTTCTTTAACGTGCGTAACGTACATACAGGACCTCCAAAATATATTCACCCTTATCAGAGAAGGCTAGACATCAGGCTTCCCTACCCAGAGGAAGCCAGGGGACCGTTCAGTCACTGAAAAAATGCAGATTTTCGATCTTCGTGTCTTTCCATCTCCCAATGGAGTGGACCAGCAAGTTGAACCCACAACCTCACTGACGTGAGCTCTTTTCACCATGGAGCTGACACCAAACCACACAGCCATGGCAACCGCCATTCCCAGGTATAAAGGTTATAACATAACTTATATAAGCATTGTACTACATGCATCTGAAACATGAGAAACAGAAAAGTCTGAAAAAATTGTTTATTAACCATATGATGAAAATTTTGTTTTTTTCTCACATGTGGAGCTGCACTGATGGACAGTCAAAATAGCCAATAACTGTTGCTGTTATTTTCTAGAGGAATTTTTCTTTGGAAATCTGAGCACAGTAAAGTATATTATATCCTCAATGTCGCAAGCATTCTGCGTATGTCTGAAATTTGGGAATTTCAATTTCCCCCCCCCCCCCCCCCTTCAAGGTGAGCTAGAACACTTACTGTGATACCATCTTCAGTTGAACTGACCGATAGAAATGCAGGAAAAAATCAGTGCAAAGGTCCCACGTATAACTTCCCGTAGTCAAACTGACTTGAGTGGGTTGCTTGTAAGACCGACGATATGTTATGTAGTGTATGTGTTGGCTTCATTGATGCCTACATTATTCACTGCAGCATTTCAGAGAGAGAAAATATACGAGTATATTCCCATATGCAATGAAAATAATACCTGAAGAATATTTTACGTTGTGTATACATGAGCATAATTGACACCCATGCTATTTACTAAATTACTTCAGGGAAAGAAATTATGAGTATATTTTGCCTTAATTAGTGAAATTATTGGTCCTCCCTCTAGACTTCTTATGTTCTAGAATGGATTTCTAGGAATTGAAAGTATCAGAAGTATGGCAGCATCCTGGTTTTTAAATACTCGACTCCTGATACAACACATTTCCAGCTTGATGTTTCCCATTACACAACAGCGTTGTCCAAAGCCATATTAAATTAATTTAAGATGAAATCCCTCACTATTTGGATGCTTTTTTCTTTTGTTGTTATCTCATAGCAGTGATGAAATGAACCCTCTGACAACGTCCTTGCTATCTTGTTGATATGTTCGATCTCATTTTACCATGTAGTCATTTTACAGCGTTCAGTGGCCCATATAAGCTTTAGCTGCCTTGAAACAAACAGACAAAAACCGTTTTCCACAGACAAAACTGATTTTGGCAGAAGTGAGTTTTGGTTTAAAAAAGCAACTTTATATTAAGGAAACAACTTACAAATAGGCTTCTTTTGTGACCACAACAAATAGTGGTGACCACTATCCATCCTGGCTGTCCACTTGACTGGAGCAGCATCACTTATGGCTGTAGAGACCAATTCGCGAATGGCAGTCTTTGTCGCAAAGGTCACATCTGTGGGTGGTCGTTGGTCTGAAAGAATAGCTGCGCACCTTTGTCCAGAGGAAACCAAACAATGGCTATAAGAATAGCTTGTTTGTGTGGCTATAATTATGTCTAAACTGACTCAGAATCTCAAAAAAAATTTTTCTTTAAAATGACTTAGGCAGTTGTGGAATGACTACAATGATTTATCATTCTTGCTTGTTTTTAAATCAACTGTCCACAGGTCAGCACCAACAAGACCAGCTACATACTGCAGGATCTGCTTCCTGGCCAGGCCTACGTCATCACCGTCATGTCACAGAATGAGAACGGGACCAGTGCCCCCAGCCCAGCCCTCACCCGTTACACAAAGAGTGGTAAGATTCAGTTAGCCATCTGATGTCTTATGTCTTCAGAATATGCAATTTCATAAACCTTTCACAAGTTGGTCAGTGTGAACAAATGTCACACAACCTAGTGAAACGAGTCACATGTCACACTAAATGTCATATACAGATTTATTGGTGTCAGTGGACAGAAAGAAGGATACTTGATTGTGGTGAAAATTGATCTAGCTGTGACATTTCTGGGGCAAGATATTTACCTCTTCATTGCTATGCCACCTCCCAACATGCCACCCAGCGCAACGTGCATATAGCACAAAGTTCAGTGGCCGCAAACCCAGAGGACGTCCTCAGAAGACCTGGACTGACGGAGTCTTTTTACAACATTCCCCCGGTCCAGGCATTCCGACGTGCAGCAGACAGACGTCTCATTCTTCCCGCGACGCCCTTAGTGGTATAAGCGGCAGAAGAGAAAGAAAGAAAGATTGCTACGCCAATTTTACATTAGTGTGCTAAGCATCAGTGATATGGTCGCTTCCTTGCTCTGTCCACTGTTCATTCTCACTTGCATTCAATTCTACCCACTATGCACGAGCCAAACATCACCTGTCTGCTATTTTCCCACAGAAGCGTCAACTATTATTCAGTGTTAGTATTTGATGAACATGGACAAACACATTATGCACCTGATTTGGGCTCTCATCACTAAGTCATGTGCCAATCATCAGTTTGTGGTGTCAAATCAAACAATTTTGCATATAGATGTGAAATGCTGGTCAGTGGTCGGAACATCAGATCAGATGGGAAAAGGGGATAGTTAGGTGATGGCCTGACCATGGATGTACCATGTGTTTTGCACACACGAGAGACTGATTTTTTGGATATATCTATTAGGTCAAATCGTTAAAAACACTTTCATTAATAAAGGATATGTGATAGGAGTTAAATCTGGGCCAAATAAGTCTGAACATTTATTGTTTATCAACATCTTAGTCAAGGTAAGAATGTTGAACCATATCACAAATGGTTATGTCATTGACCTGTCATTGTGCTTTTTACTTGAACCAATCATTACTTGACAATATTATTTTCATTGTTATTTTCCGCTCCTTCCACTTTTTAAAAAACATTTTTCATGATCACTTGCTGTCATTTTATAACTGGTTCTTAGACTAGATTGTTTTAATATTAATATCTGTCTTTTTCTGTTTTTTTTTTCCTCTCATGAAATTTCAGAGAATTTTGACATTCCAGTTTACAATAACAGTGAAATCCCAGCTCCAGGGCATGCTCTGTGGCAGAATATTACAGGTAGGTACTGAACACATGTAAAATTTGTGGCACAGGAATCAAATCTATTTCTTACCTTGAAAGATGGTATATGGTTGTCTTATGGTGATTCTCCCTTCAATGTGGACAGAGACCATTCTCCATTTTGTGTTTGTAATTTTGTATCTATACGACAGTGCCTGTCCAAAAAGACATTCAGATCAAACTGAACACGTGAATCATTTATATCATAATATCATATGGGCCAGTTTGTTTCAGTACTATCATTATGGTAATTCTTCCTTCAGTATGGGCACATATGGTTTCTTTCAGTTATGTTCTTTCAATAATAATAATTATAATGAAAGAAAGCATTTATATAGCGTTTATCCCAATACAATACAGACTCTAAGCGCTTTACAATCTATTGTTACCCCGACAGACGCAAAAAAGACCTCATAAACGTTCTCAGCTTCCTGTGAAGCATACAAAGTCGCTGCCTGTTAGGTGCTCAAATCCTTATCAATCTAACAATATCAATCACTGTCAATAGTCGGGTACCCATTTAAACCTAGGTCAAGTCAGGAAATGTGTGTAAGTTGTCTTTCCCAAGGACAAAATGCTAGAATTGATCAGAATTCGAACCCGGAATTTTAGATCTGGAGTCCGACGGCCCAACCGTTAGGCCACTGACACTACTTTAGTTGGTATCCTGCATTGCCTGTCCCTAGCACTCATTATGGTTGAACTATAGGTACTCAGTGCTTGTGCTGGTGTTGTAGGTGATCTAGTCATTGGGTTGTTGGATTTGAGATCCAACGTTCCAAGTCAGAAGCCTGACGGGGCCTGACATTTTGTCATTGGGAAAGAGAATTTATGCACAGTTCCTGAATAGATCCAGGTTAAGATGGTACCCGACTATCGACAGATAATGTTTTTGTTAGACTGATAAGAATTTGAGCACCAAACAGGCTTAAATTCTTCCTAGGAAATTGAGAATATATGTGTCTGTTAGATCTGTCGGGGTAGTAACAGACTGCAAAGTGCTGAGAGCATGCATTGATGTGGATAGGTGCTATGTATTTGAAGACTTCAGTGGAAAAACCAGGTAAGTCACATTTTTGTGAAAAATGAGTTGTTGTCCCGACGTTATAAAGCACATCGCTAAGATTTGTTAACCAGAACAATAAGTCGGAAAAACCAGGTAAGTTCCACTAAAAAGTAGAGTTTTTAAAAGGGTATACAGTGAAAAACTATAGAAAAACTATGCTAAACTTTAATTTCTGTTTTTCTCCTTTTGTAGAAAATATGACTTATCTGGTTTTTCCATTGGAGTCTTCATGTGCTCTCTGTGATTATCAGTGTTATTATTATTATTATTATTGTTAATACTTATTTTCTTGTCATGTGGGACAGTTTTGCAACTGTATATTGATTTGTCATTAATATTGACATACATGAATAGGAAGGGGGAAGAACCACTTTTTACACACTGGAGAAAAACTGTAAGTTACTGGTTTTTACCACAGTGGCTGTTCCTTCTGATCTTTCTAAGTGGGATGGTTAGGGCTCAAGACTAAACCCATGGACACCATCCTTGAAACTATGAAAAAGGAACATTAGTTCTTCTTCCCATGTGCTCTTCACATAATTCTTCCTGATATTCATAGTTCAGGTTTTCAACCAGAGCTCTTGAAAATGCACAATATTTCTTTTATTTTACAGTGTTCACATTTTATGATAGTGTGCCATATCTATTCAGCTATAAATATGTAAGGTCAGGTCATGTGCATGTCATTACTGTGTTTTCCTTTTTATAGCTATGTCCATAGATGATTGTGGAATAACTTTTGAAAAATGTCTTTTTTTTTTTTTTCTCTACACATGGGTAACTTTTGATAAAGAGGGACATATTTTGTACTGTTGTGAAAAATATATTGTTTTTTTTTAATTTAGAACTTGCAATAATCATCTCATCTGTACCACCAGTGTTTCAGGCCTATGTATATTTGACTATTTGTTTCAGATTGTTGTACCACCAGTGTCTCAGGCCTTTACATATTTGACTGTTTCAGATTATTGTACCATCAATGTGTCCGACCTATGTATGTTTGACTGTTTATTTCAGAATGTTGTACCACCAGTATTTCGGACCCATGTGTAAACCAATGCCTTAACAAACAGCCGGCAGCCTATCCAGTAGATAACTGCACCGTGGAGAGCGCTAACATGCTTGGTTGCTTTCTTGGTAAGGATTGGGCTGGAGCTCTGTGCCCTGTTTAAATTCTGGGAATCTCTGGAAGTGTCATGCAAGTTTGGAATAGTAGCAAAAAATCCTGAAAGTAACTTAAAAAGTGAGAGTAGTGACAGTGATGGTGGAGAAAGTGCTAGATAACGTTCTGAAGGAGGTGACCATAGATTGAAATACAGTACAATGTCTTGCATGGGTGTGACAGCCAGAGAATAGATAGGCCTCCTGTAAGAGGTGATGCTGATGATTTGTCTTCTGCCCAAGGCAAATAAGTTAGAAGTCACGCTGGGTAATTTTGAGTTACAGTTGTATTTTACCATTTTTTACTATTTCCCGACTACGATATCAAAATTTTTCTTTTTTCAGGTTAAAAAAAGGTTAAATTGTTGTTTTGTGAAAACAAAAAAAATTTTAGTATCTTAGTCGGAAAGTAGTTAAAAATGACCAAAAACAGCCATGGAGCTTTATCGCCCGGTGTGACTTCTGACTCATTTACCCTGGTCACAAGACATTTGGGAAATAGTTGATCCAAAACTTTTGTTGTGAAGGACTTAAGCCTGCAGTACGATAATAACGATGTCAGTGAACAGAGATGGGCCAACATTTGGCCATAGTGTGCTCAGGAGCCCAGACGCAGGGCAAAATAAGACTTGAGGAATCAAGGTTCAAAGGGTTAATGTGATCACAATTAACACCTGTGATAAGGAAAACCCAATTTTCTCAACAAGGCCCTCTTTGTCATCAGAGCTACACCCCTAATAACAAGACAATATTTTATGAGCTGAAACAGTTCTTGAGCTCAGGTCTCTGTTACTCTATCTCCAATTTTCGCATTTTGAGAAAATTGATGTTTTATGTTTATCAACTGTCTTTTGCACATCGGAGATAGGACAAAATGATTTTCAAAATCTACCTGTTTGGGCAAGTGATCAGTGAAATAATTACATTATATGGTAGATGTACTATCTGTCTTTCATATGACATACATATCTCCAAATAGACATAAATGGAGGTAGAGCAACAAAGAGCTGAGTTGGTGAGTTGGATCTGTCTGTATTGGTCAAGGATCAATTTCGACCAAGAAACAACTAAACACCTATAGATGAATTCCTGCTCTACAGAGATTCTTAACCATTACCAAATAGAAAATACAGATATACACAAACTTGGCCTTTGAGACCATGCATTGTATTTTTTTTACAGTCCTCCTCCACACTCTTAGCCTGAATTGTCCCCGTTCGCAAGATATAAGTTATTAAATAAACTTAGTAGAGATGAAAAAAAAGAAATCACTAAATGCTTTTTCTGCTAGTTTTTAAATTTAAAAAAAGAAAAAAAAATTCACAATGTAGCAGAAAGAATTGTTTGTTGCCCTGATAATTTTTGTCAGAATTTGCCATGAAAAACATCTCAAATAAAAAGGTGAACGGTTACATTTTTTCCTCTTGACTATCCTTGTTCAAAACCTCATATCTGTTAAAGTGGAGTAATGAGACAACCACCAGCAGATGGTTGAAAAGTGAAACCTATACTGGAACCATAGTGGAGTAACTGTACTGCAGAAGCAATTCTTCGTTGTCCGCAGATGGCCAAGACCATACGCTGTGTTGTAGAGAGAAGGGCCTGCCTCCGGAATGCCTGTTGTTATGTGGTGGGAGGACAGTAGATCCCCATATTAGCATGGCTACCTGCATGAGCTTGGTACATCGGGATATCATCTTCAGCTGTTATGTGGAAAACTCAGGTACATAACTCTCTCTCTCATTGTCAAAAAGTTCTAGTTCCTCCCCCATTTTTCCTTCTCCCTTTCATGTCTTTTTTTCAACATCATCTTCCTGATATGAGACACGACACAGTGAAATCAAGCACTGGTCAGTTTCTTTAACATATAGTGTTACTGGTATCACTGTGAAGCTTAGAGATTTCTCTTTATATTGGTGAACAATCTTAGTTTTACCTTGACCAGAATCAAAGAAATTGGCAATTTAAAATGATAACCTGATACTGCAGCTGAATTTGATGAGAAAATGGCAGATCAGTTTTGATTTGTTCTTGTTGATCCTCATTTAAGTCATGCCACTACATAATACAGCTGGATCTTTACTCAGTATATTTCAGCAAATTTAACTTTTAATACATTTTTAAATGGACCTAGAAGGGTTTCATGCAAAAAATAAAAAATTCCATGAAAATTCACTAGCTGGCAAAAAAAATCATGATCTCTGCAGCTGCCTCAGTTTGATGAGTGCCGGATTACACTGCGTTGCAAATCATATGCGTTCTTTCTGTCTCTCTTTCCGCATATCTTCCTCCCATCATCATCTTCATCCTCAGTTCTTGTGTAGAAAAGTAATCTCTCTTTTCTTCTCACTGTTGTCTGAAAATTCTCCCTTCATCATCCTTTCTTCCTCTTCCTCTGCATATCTTCATCCATTATCATCTTTATCCTCAGTTTTAGAGGGGAAAACTCAGTCACATTATGTCAAATGGTTAGGAAAGAGTTCCCCTTCCTCTTCTCTCTCTCCTTCTCTCTCTCCTTTCCCATCCTCTTCTACTTTTTGTCATTTTCTTAATACCACAACACTTTGGAAAAATTCTTAAAATCAGACAGTATTAGTGAAACATTCATATAAATTTCACTTTCAAAGATTTTAGAACTCTGCTAAAACAAAAGTTGTTGCCCAGAGCAAATGAGTCAGAAGTCGATCGGCGCGATTTCAAGTTATGGCCGTTTTTAACTATTTTCTGATTGAGATACCAAAATCTTGTATTTGTTTTCCACAAAACAAAAATTCAACCTTTTCTAACCTGAAAAGAAAAATTTAGTATCTGAGTTGGAAAATATTTAAAAACGGCAGTAACTCGCGATTGCCAGAGTGACTTCTGACTCATTTGCTCTGGGCACAAGACAAATATTGGTTTTCATACATTGATGTGTGGTAGTGGTGGTGGTTGTGGTATACAGCTGCAGCTGCTGCACCTTCATCATGAAACGACATGCTCTCTGTTTCTGACAAAGCAGAGGATGTCCTGTAGGTGCTAAAATGCTTCAATTACAGCTACGAAAAGATGAAAGATACATTCTGATGATTTGCCAGTGACGCCATCACCATGATCATGATCATCATCATCATGCAGCAGGACGATATTAGAAATAATCAATAAAAAATTATGAAATGTAAAGATTTTTTATTTACCTCGACTGTTTTCCAGCATTTTTATTTCCTGCATTTATTTATTTCTGTTGTTGTTGCTGTTGTTTATGTTGGTGTTGCAACTGCTTATATGCCTCTGCATAGTCTCCACTGCTTCTTCTCTAGGCATCAGATTGATAGTTCTTGAAGATATGAGAAATTTTAAACAATCTTGAACACACAGGGCAGCTTCATAAGCTCACAACCAACACTGATCAGAAATCTTCTGGCTCCTGTTCTTTCCTTTGCTGGACCATTCCATACAACACAGTCTGTAGTATCATATTTCCAGTCACCTTTGGTTGGAGTAACTGGGCATGGAAAATTATGTTCTGTCAGTCTAGCTGCAAAAGCATCGTCTCATGGACTTGCTGTCATTTTTCCTATGTTTTTTGGTTATGCCAGAGACATTGCAGGTGTAACGCTAGTGATATGATTGTAGTCAAAATGTATTATTTGTAGTGTGACACTGTGTATTACTTACATGATTTAGACAGTGGTTTCCAAAAATGTTGTCTTTGACTTATCCAGTTAATGGATCAATAATGATCTGGATGCAGGCATAAAAGTGAATTTTTGCTGATTCATTCTCATGCTGGATTGGCAACACTGGCAGGTTAAATTTTGAGCCTCTCGGAGCCCTGTTCAGGTCAAAGTTGTTAAGAAATATCTCTGACTGACTTGAGAAAGATGTCATTTTGTTGTGCAGGGCTTATCCCAGGTCCCCCTGAAGCCCTGAGAATGATCCAGAAAATTGATGGAGTCGAGCTCAGTTGGAATCCACCCAGCTTTTGTGGGGGTTGCACCTACACTTTGCACTACTGGACAGAAGACAAAAAGTATGACCAAACTCTTATACAGGTAAATCCATCTTGATGATCTGGTGTTAGATTGCACCATAGGCCAGTGGAAAAAAGTAGTGCATGACTGTTTTACACTGAGCCATTGATCTGTAGAAATATCTGAGTAGCTCACCTGATTTGCCAACGATAGCAGTCAAACAGGCCCAAACAAATAAAGAACACTGAAAAGAAATGAGATACGACATGATGAAATCAGGCGCTTGTCAAATTTTGAGCACATGGAGTTATTGGTATCACTGTGACGATTACTCATTTCTGTTTCTGTCTGTGTGAAACAACATTTATTCTGCCATAAGTGGAAGTCGAGATATTGGCAATTAAAGACAATGGGGGTGACCTGTTGCTATAGCTGAATTTAGAGAGAAAATGGCTGATCACTTTTGTGAATCCTTATTAATCCTTATCAGGTCATGTCATTAAATTATAGTTTTGGGGCTTTTACTCAATCTATTTCAGCAAATTTAACTCTGAAATGCGTATCATGCCCATGGAACATTCAAGTAGGAACTTCCTGAGTCCAGCTGTTAGCTAAGACCTGAATAGGTCCGTTCTGTAGGGAATTCTGAGGTTTGCTACATCAAAAACATATTCGTATCATATTTTTCCGACTATCATGCCAGTTAGTCTTTCAGAAATTCATTATCATTGGAAATGTAAAGCATTATAAGTACGGATGAGCACATTGAGACCAGAATTACTAAAGGCTTTCGCACATGATAGTCTGAGCCAGAAAAAAAAAAACCGAAAAAAAAACCCCTCTGAAATGCATTTCTAGATTTATATGAAAGGATTCTGTGAAGAAAAAATAAATCGTGGAAAATTCGTTCACTATTGAAAAATAGGGGATTTCTCCGGCTGCCTCAGTTTGATGAGCGCCTGATTTCACCGTGTTGCATCTCAAATTAGCCCAGTATCTGATGAATTTGGTGTTCTGGTCCATTGCTGTTATTTGCTGAACTTCACTCCCTTACCATCATCCTATGAAAAGTTTGAAATGCCTTGCTTGCTTGTTCACTTATGTCTTTCAACCCCCTTTGTGGTGGTTATCTCGATTTGAAATGCCATTTTTTTTTTGTTAAGATTGTTTATTTTCTAAGATACGTCAAGTTCAGTGAGAACATTGGGCAATTCCTCTTTTGTCCACAGAATCACAAAATAGTGCTAACTGATACATGTTCAAAATTTCTTCAAAATAAGAGTTCTATGTCAGCATAATATTCTTCTACAGAACATGTGGAATCCACATAGTATGTTCAAAATTTCTTGATTTTAAGAGTTCCATGTCACTTTCTACTTCCACAAAGAGTGTTCAAAACGTGCTTGAACTTGCATGAAGTTGAGAACTCTATATCACTTTTTACAGTCACAGAATGTAACCAATTTAGACAGGCTGTAAATCTTTCCAGGTCAAGAAATCTATATCATTTTCATCAGGTTTAGATGAATGTGACTCGTGCTTACATAGCTCTTTCGGCCAAAAATTCTATATCATTTTTTTTCGTCCACAGAATGTAGTAAGTCCATACAAATTTCTGATTGCTCCAGGCCAAGAATACTCTGTCACTGTTACAGCCACCAACAGCTATGGCAGCAGCCCTCCAACTACTATTTACAAAGCATTTGCTAAACAAGGTAAGTTTCATATTTCTATACTCAGAATGTTCTTTGTGTTGAAGATTTCAGTGATGGCAGAATCATTTGGATCAACTTACTTAGTGTGTGGTATGTCAAAGTTAAACTCCCTTGAGGTACACTACTTTTTTGTTTCAGAAAAATCTGTTGACACAAGTGAGATCACAATTAAATCACATTGTCTTTTCCATAAAAATTATATTTTTATAGAACCATTGTCATTTAAATACTTTGAATAGGCAGCCTTGCTGCATGTTTGCAGATGTGTATCTTCTGAATATCAGTGGAGACCTTTGCGTGATGTCAGAATGATAGGTTTTTTGGTACACAGATTTAACTGTTAAAATCCTGAAGGTATTTGTTCCCCACCAAGGATCCTAAGCCAGAAATCATAAAAAAATAAGTGTTTATGTATAGTAAGAGAATCGTTTTTGTTGTCTTGAACCAAAATCACTGATATATCAAATCTTGGCCAGAAATGCTCAGATATATGGCTCTTATAACCTCACCGAAGTTCCGTTAGTCCTTGAATGGTTTGTAAATAAGGTGTTGAGACCGATATATCTACCACTGGGATCATGAGCATTGACAGCTGAGACTGATATATTGGTCATTTGGATTGAAAGGGTTGATTTAAATTATGTGACTGGATGAAGTGAGGCTTGATTAACTCTTTGAACCCTGTTCACCAGTGTCTGAAAAACACCTATCCCTGGCCTTCTGGGCCGAGAACACACATTTCTCGTTTCATGTTTAATATTTCTTGTAAACACGAGCCTCAAACATATTCATGGGCGCAGATATTTGTAATGACCGTAGTCCTAATTGTCCTTGCCTCAACTTGACCTATTAGATGTAGTTTTAACTGTAGTGGACACGTAGGACTGGAGTAAGTGTGTCAGCCCGGTCTACCGGGCTGTGGGGTATTTGACACTGGAAAATCTGCCCCGTGTACTGGGCTGTGGGGTTCAAGAGGTTAAAATTTTTTATTTATAGATTTACAGATGTCAGTGAATTGCAAAGGCAAATGAGTATATTTTTCTGTTGTGAAAAACTTACATAACTTTGATTCTTTCATGTTGAAATATTCATGTTTAAAGTTTATTTCTGAGGCCGCTTGTTTTGTAAAATCAGTTTTTCATAACAAAGGCCTTGTTCACATGTCCTTCACATCACTTGCTTGCATGACATATCAGTTTTACTGAAATCTTGTTTGCTGCAATGTAGCCATAATTAAGCTGCTGTCTTGTTTAATAGAAATTCAAAATCAACAATTCATTGATACATTTTTGTCTATATTTGCAAGTTCTAAAAGGCTTTCATGGCAAGCAGTGTATTAGGGAAGAAAAAATTTTTCTGCTATATGGGTGTATTTCAACCTTTTGTTCTAGCCACAGGGCATTTTATAAATTGAAAAAATCCTGTTGCACCACCACTACCGATCAAAAATGTTACAAAATGACACTCTGTAGCCTAATACCACTTATAAAGTCTCTCAGCTTTCAATTGGGCTTAGAGAAAGGGTTAAGTGAAATTGTATAATTTCCCTCAGTATATCTGACGATTGCTCACAGCACATTTGTATGCCTCAGCACAGTGGTTGAAAATCACTGTGCTATACGATGGAATATGGAACCTCAAAAAATAGAAGTGGTGAAAAATATAGTGCAAGAAGCTGATGAATAGTAAGCATAGGTTTGCTAACTGTTATATTTGATCATTGCAATCTTTTTTTTTTTTTTCTTTTCAGCTGCTGAAGTTGTCTTGTTTATTCGTGGTGAGGATCGATATGCTGTAAAAGGCCGCAGTATTGCTCTGTTTTGTTCAGCATTTGGGTTTAACTCTGATCAGCTGGAGTACAGGTGGATGTTTAACAATCGGCGAGAACTGGATAATGCCAACCAACAAAGTTTGGTGATCCCAGCCACTGACCACACACATGAAGGCACCTACACTTGCACTGTTAGAGGCTTAGGACCAGGGGACCCTCCAGTTAGCGATTCACTCTATCTCGCAGTCCAACGTAAGTCCTGATGACAAGGGCATTGTTATTATTGTGGTTGTTTTCAGTGAGATGTGGGATGTTTAGCACAGTGATGTTAGTGCAGAAATGAGACCTGGGATGATTGGCACAGTGATGTTAGTGCAGGAATGAGGGCTGGGATGTTTAGGGCAATGATGTTAGTGCAGGAATGAGGGCTGGGATGTTTAGGGCAATGATGTTAGTATAGGAATGAGATCTTTATATTTAGTGGGTTGATGTTAATGCAGGAATGAGGTCTTAATGTTTAGCACAGTTAGTGCAGGATAGCCACAACTATGCTGACACATTTGAGAAGTGGAAATGAGACTGTAACAAAAGCCCATGAATTTTATCCTTTGATTACATACATCGCTGTCAACACTTTGTAATGGATATTTTTTAGTTTCTTACTCTATTGGATGGCTCAAATATACTTCATTTACATCTTGTGCTATTTAAGTTCAGATTGTGTTTACATTTTCTTCTTTTAAATATGAAAAGAGGAAATATCAGTAAAAACAAGTCATTCATGATGTGTGTTACCAAGAGACAAAAAAACTCACCACATGTTGTCATAATCATAGAGGCATAGGGATTGTTAAATTTGTTTGTTATTCTCTTAGTCAAATCTGAGTTTGTGGAAGAGTGATGATGTTGTTTTGCTTGTCAGATATAAATGTAAGAGATACATCTGTAGATGTGAGAGGCACAGAGACTAGCTATTGATGGTTGTTACTTAAATGAATTTTGGATGTTTAGCATAGAGATGTAGCCTCTACAGATATTTTTGGAAAATGCAGAGTGATCAGAGCTATTTGCTTCTGTCCAGATTGTGCAGTGGGCTTGTTTTTGCCATGTTTTTCAAAGTTTAGTAACTTGAAATTCAATGCAGGTTTATGTGAGAATTTGCATAAAGATAAACCTCAGTTTTATAATTTTATGTATTTAGTTTATGAAGTTTTATATTTATTCTGTCCTGTTGCACTTTGTCACAAACTTCCTTTCTGGATGTTGAAGGGTGTTTGTCGTGATGTAATAAGTGGCGATCAGGCAGTGAATGCGGATGAGACAACACAATGGT
>JBCEWB010703888.1:0-17132 GCA_039654565.1 Peronia peronii | reverse complement strand
AAAAAAGGACTAAAAAAAAAAAAGGAAGAAAGACAAACACAAGAAGGTGTGAATTATAAAACATTCATGTGAGGCAATTTAAAAAAAAAAAAAAAAAGGTTTTGTTACAGTGTCATGTGAGGCTTTTTTTCCCCTTTGATTACTTTTTCCATATTTGTATCTTAGACGACCTTATGCCATTAATTACACTGATCAAGCAAAGAGGACAAAAGTGATTAAACCTCTTTCAGACAACCCACTATGAGACACAATGCTGACAAATCAGTTCCTAACAATATCAGGGACAAGGTAACAAACTACTACCCTTCAATTGGTGAAATTAATTATTTGAAGATGATCTAACACCAATAAAAAAGGACTAAAAAAAAAAAAGGAAGAAAGACAAACACAAGAAGGTGTGAATTATAAAACATTCATGTGAGGCAAAAAAGAAATGGCTGAATAAAAACTTTGTGTCCCTGTATTTGGTTTAAGTTGTCTAGGGTGATTTGGAGAATCTGAACCAAAATTAACAAGCATATGAGAAAGTGTGACCTACAGAGACTGAATAAATCATCAGATTCCATTCTGTTTCTGTTCCTTTTCTGTCATTCGGTCTTGGAGATTCAAAGTAATGATTAGCAATTTTCACTGGTGAATGAACCCTAAAACGAATTATAACGTTTACTAGTGAGTATATTACTTTCAACAGCATTGTTCCTACTGAGGTGGTCAAATGGAGAAAAGTCTGTTTTTATTAATTTCTCCTCTTTTATCACTGTCATCCTTTTTTAACTTGCATAACTTTGATCTTCTAAACATGATTTGTTAGGAGGCAAGGAACACCCAAAAACAACAACAAAAAAATGCAAACAAAGATAGAACCAACACTTCACTACTGTTCAACTTAAAAACACTTAAAGCATTTAAATAAACATGCATGGGAATTCTGAGGTCAGCAAATTCTGTTTTCAAGACAAACAAAAGGATAGAGACGAAAAAAAAAAAAAAAAAAGAAGAAAACAAGAAAAAGAGCTTATTTGTGTGCATGTGTGCTTCAAGATTAACTTGCTCTGTCCTTTACAATGGTTAAGTTTACAGTGGTATAACTTTCTGAAAATTCTTCAAATAATACTACAGTAAGAATGAGTTTAGCTCGGGACCCCATCGTTCTTAGATAGGAAAAGTCCAACACTACATCATCAAAGAGTGTCTTACTTTGATAATGAATGGTACAGAAAATCAGGAACTGTTTGCCACAATTATTATGTTTCTCGACTATGTCTGTCACTGACATAAACTGGGACCTTAGGTTAAGTTTTAATTAGGCTTATCCCATTGCCAAGTAACACTAATAGCCTCTTGGCCTACTGTTACTGACATGTCAACTACAGTTGTGTAGCAGAATTTAAAGTTTTAAATGACTGTAGACAAACTTGTGAAAGCCAAACATTTTACTTGTTGGCAAAAATAATACTTATTGACTCATAATCCATGGTTTATTTGTCATTTAAATTCATGTACACAGTCATGGCTTAAAGATACAAACTGTGATAATGTACAATCAATTTGAAATGGTGTCAATATATATGTAGCTATGTTTGGAGATGTACAGTTATACTAATGATGAGTTCCTTTGTTTTTCTAAGGGATGAAAAGTTTTTTTGATTGAACAAGGAGATTCACAATGAAGTTGAGGAACTTGTCTGCACATAAGTTGGTGACAAAACCAAGCCCAAACAGGAGAGGCAAACTCAAAAACTCTTTGCTTGAATCCTTACCCCGACTGGAATGTCATGAATCTGTATGTCAATAGTTTGGGTCAGAGTACAAACAAACAAGACATTAAAATATATTCACAATATCTATTGACAGCATGTATTTCTTCCAACACAGCCACAACATTTTGCCTGCATTTTGATACAACTATACTGAAGTTAATGATTTGAACCATAGCTGTGGTACGTTGTTTCTTTTCAATGCTGTAAATGAAAATATAAGTATCCAAATATTCCATTGATTCAGTTGTCATTTTTACCTCTGACACTAACTTTTTTTTTGTTTGACAGACATATTCAACATTATGATATAACTTTTGACTCTGGCATGTTTTATTGCTAAAGTGAGAATTTAAATCACTGCCATAATTTAAATATTTTATAAAGTGCTATACAACATTATTTTTTAATATCAAAATAGGGCCCATTGCAACAAATGGTCCGAATTAAAAATGTATGCATGAACAGACATGCTAAGTCAGAACCTGCCAAGCTAAAAGTTATCAGAGGTTTAACTGAGACTTTATGTCAAAATATCAGTCAGCAATTGATAACAAAGGGCTATGATAACTATATGTATTTAAAGTGCTTAATAGGCATTGAACTTTACAGCCCCAAACAAGACCGAGGAATCAGTAATATACCATCATCAACACAATCAAGTTTTGCAGTTCAAAAAAATACATGAACACTTTTTGTTTAACTCTAAACTCAGCAAATTTCCTTTTCTTTTGAATTTTTTTTTATGATGGGGTCATATTGCATATATGACAGATATGTTCTCATAAATCTTTTAAATGATTACAGTCCAAATCTTCAGTGACAAAATGACCGTATGCATGCATAGTTACACTTATCATATCTTTAAACATAAAGACACATTTCTCATGAATAACTATATACACAACAATATTATTTTTACCGTCAGCCAAATTACTTTCCTTTGCTGAGTTCATGAGGTACTGCCAAGAAGAAAAACACGTATCGCAAAGACAAAAAAAAACAATCACTTTTACTTTTTTATTTCAAACACGCTCAGTAGAAAATTAAAAAAAAATGACATGATGAAAAAGTGGCAAAAGGGACGTAATTTGGCTGATACTAACAATGGTTCAATAGACATATCTCTCAGACATGAGACGTACAGAAACATACCAATATCTGTAGCACACCACTAAAACTACATTTACTGCTGACTTGGTGGATATTTCAGGTGTACACATATAACATAAAAAGACACAGAAAACTTTACCTGCAAGATGACTAAAGCATTTTCCATTGACAAATCATCAGATGGAAGCCCCTCCCCTTTCCATATCAGCTGTTCACTCTCCGTGGAGAGGAATCGCCTCAGATCAAACTTGTCCACTCCGATACTGTCACGCCACTGTTGTAAGTAGCTCCGTCTTTGGTCCTCAGGTGCTGTTGACAGGTATGTGATGAATGCCGCAGCCAACAGAGCCCTCTTTGGCAACACTTGAAGTTCTGTTGACAGCTCCCCCACCTGTTATAAATGATAATTTCAACTCTCATGTAGCATTTTGATAACAACAAACATTTCAGTAGCAAATGATTGCAAACACAAATATACTGTGGACCAACATTTCACGATCTTCTTTGTTGACTTATAAAAATGAGGAAGGGAAAAAAATTTACCTGAACGCCTCAATTCTGAGATAACTGAATTCACCATCATGTTCACTATGTGCACATAGCATGAAGTATGAAATATACTGACAGAAGTGCAATGAAATGTTTTTAAAAGGAAGCATTTTTTTGAAACAGACACTGCATAACAAACCTGCTGGTTCCAGCGTTGGTATTCTCCCTCCAGCTTGGACACCAGGGTCTCCGCAGCCTCGATGGTCTCATTCTCCTTGTCAAGCTTAATCTTCAGCTCAGCTGCCTCTTTTGTCAAGCTCTCAAACCTGTTTCTCAGGGTGGCCACCTTACGGTCAACTTCACCCAAGGCCTGGCTGAGCTTGGCCATGCGAGCTTCAGCTTTTTCCAAGTTCCTGGTGAACAAGGGATAAACTGTTTTAAAACAACCATACCATAACAATATACAAAAACAGTATTTTGTATATCTGCTTACTGTGTAGTATGTTATGCATACTTGTACAGGTTCACATCCTTCCACACAAATCCTGTGGGCTCAAAGACTCAAATTTGGGCTCTGCTTTTGCTATACATAGTTCAGCTTTTTCCAAGTCTCTATGGTAAATGTGTGAAAAGTGTATTTAAAGTACCATACCAAAAAGGACTCAAAATAAAAAAAAAATATGATTTCTAGCTAGTTACTGTATATGATGCACAGTTTGATATCCACTCAATCAGATTCTCTCAAAACAAAGATTCAAATTTGACAAGGGGAGGAGGGAGGGAGGGCAAATGGGAACATTTAAGCACCTTTGGTGAGGACTTAATATTGGTAGATACTTTTGGAGGCATGAATTAAATTGTTCAAATTTTCAATGTCCTCAAAATTCTAGCTCCCTTGCAATTTACCAGCGCCTCCTCTATCTGTAGTATGTACGTAACGCATGGAACTAAGGTATAAGAATCAATTCCCTATCATGTCTCAATATCCTAGTGATGAAAATGCTTTAAACTGCCGCAGGACTTACTTCCTTAGCTCATTCTGTTCCCTCTCCAAAGGCTCAATTTTCTCTATGACATAGGAATACTGGACATTGGCTCTAACCCAGGCTGCCAACGGCTCTGCTGCCTGTGACGCTCTCTTGGCATTCTGTCATGGGCATTGCAGATATAAAGTATATTTAGATCATCTAATGCTTCAAAACAAGCATTCAGACTATGAGTATTTCCTAATATGATATTAATTAAAGTTTCCATGAATTGTGATTCAAAATGATGAAATCGTGTGCATATTATAAGTGACATAATAATGACACAGGCAACAATAAAATGATTTGTTCAGTATTCCAGGAAAATAGATTTGACTGACTATGCACCACCCTTTATTTAAAAAGAACAAACAGATTTTTGAGACATACTTTTTGCCACATCACATAAAGCACATGTCATATTTATACATATACAAGAGCTAACCTGAGACAAAAAAATTTCTTTTTTTTTTCTTTCCAGGAGAAGTGAAATGACTTCAAACCAAGGAATTTTGGTGACATAAGTGTACACATATAAAATTAGTCATGGCTCCTTCACCTGCCTCTTGATGATAATTCAATATCAAAATGTACCAATGAAAAACCACAGAAAAACATTACGGAGCATTGGTAAACAGAGAGAAAACAAAACCTTGGGATCGAATGAATCCTTGTTCTTTCGCAAAACTTCCTCCACACTCTTCCTGATCTCTGGTGAAATGTTTCTGGCATCGAAAGTTTGGATTTCTTCTTTCACTCCTCTCTTGGCCAGGAAACTATCAGGAAATAAAAATAAATGAGAACAATTGATAAATGTAGAATGTGTTTACATCATAGACACTTATTTACAAAAGAAAATATTATTTACAAAAAAAATATCTGATTTCCTTTCCTGAATTTTATCTAATGCAATGTCATTAATCTTATCTAGTGCATGTTCAGTGCAAAAGCTAGCTTGCTCTGCTCATCATTCTGCAAAATATAACAAACTAATTGCCAGATATAGCCAATGTTTATATGAATAGATGGACAGCAGCCTTGTAACATACATCTTTGTTTTTTCAAAAAAGAGCAATTGATATCTGAATCACTCTTTTAATTCGCAAAAATCTCTTCACAAAACAGTGAGCAATAACTAAAGTTAAACTTGAATGCTAAGACAGGAGGAAATACAAATTCGTCTTCAAAATAATGGCACAATTGAAAGTATTTTTTAAAAATAAATAGTTGATATGTTTACAGGTCATATGCCAGTGACAAGAATGATGACAGTAAGCACTGCCAGGCTCCATGTTACCCTGACTACAACATTAAAAAATCTAACAATGACAGAGACAGTGCCAACATTAAAAAAAAAATTTTAAAAATACCTTTTCATGCTGACCCATGAGGTGTCAAAGATGCCCATCAAACGCAAGACTCCCTCCAGAATGTCCCTGATGACATCAGGTGGTGCTCTCAATGCTCGGATTTCAGACAGAGCCTCTGTCTTGATGTTGCCCACAGCCCTGCGGGCTTCCTGTACCATTGGCTCCACCTGTCATGATATTCAGATTTGCTCAATTATTTTAACATCCGTCCTTCAAACTGGTTTATTAAGAAGTTTTCTGCAATAGCTGTATTAAAGTTAATAGAAGATATATTATATACTGGTAGAACAACAAGAATCTGAAACACATCATGTAAAATAACATTTGGACAAATTCTTGAAAAAAGAACATAATTATTGTATTCTAAAGCTTAAAATGGCATTATTTAGAAAGTCTAAAAGTGTAAAATGTATTTTGTAACAGGTTTCTAGGATTTTTGTTTCCAGCAGTGGCTTTCATATTCATAACATTTAAAATGTATTACTGCTGCAGAACTGTAATTCAGGCATGAATGGAAGCTGGCAATGGGAATGTGCAAGTGTATGACTGTGTGTATTTGTATTGATTAGTGCAACAACAGAGAGCCTAAAACTTGAAATCGTCTACATGGCAACCCCAAATATCTGGTGCAAGCTGTCAATTTGAGAGTAGCTTATTCTGTGCAATCTCAAAACAAGAGTCACCAACAACAAAGCAATTTCTTAATTTCTTGATGCTGCATAACAGTCTAATGGTATTTAAGAATAAAGCTTTTTGTATGTCTTGACCTCTGCCATCTCTCGATCTATGGCTCCTTTCCTTTTCTCCAGAATTTTGTTTTCCTCTGCTGCACTCTTCTTCAGCTCTTCCATCTCCAACTTCTGGTCTCCAGCATTTTGCATGGAAACCTACACAGGATGAAGAAGAGAAACAACATTAGAAAAAAAATTCATATCTTCCAGCAAGAGAGATATATAATAATGATGTAGTACTTACGTTAGAAGCCAATTTTCAAAACTAAGATTATTTTCAGTAAAACAAAAACAATGAACAAAACACAATACGGTAATGGGTAACAGCAATATGTAGCTTTAGAACTAACTATCACATTCATAATTATAAGTTAAAGACCATACAAAATAGTGGATGCATATATGGAATGATATACTTATTTCTGTTAAAATTAGGAAAATGTCAAATCCACTGTACTAATGTAATTGGTTTCTTAAGGTTCTGTATTACTGCTGGTAGTTCACTGATCTTGATCAGGGGCAGAGTCAGCCTTTGTTTCTGTAAATTTCAAAATCAATGTTACAGAAAAAGTATGACTCATATGAGTCTATGGCATTGCTATGCTCTTACTGTGATCTCCTTCAGGGCAGAGTCAGCCTCGCCTTGTTTCTCTGCCAACAGCTGACTCTGTTCTCCTGCCTTTCTCTTCAGCTCATCCACCAGAACTTTGGCGTCATTCAGTTTGGAAACACCAGCCTAGAAACAGAACCAAAACATTTACAACAGTGTAGATGTGACAAGCAAAACATGGCTCGTGGTACCAACATGCACAGATGATAATTGACAATGCATAAAAGTAAGTTACTGCAATAAAAGTATGACATCATCCAACTGTTGGGGGGGCGGGGTATTTTCAAATACAAAAATGCTCTCTTATATGACATGAATTTCTAAAATGCTATGCACATATACTGCAAAAATTCACAGATGTTTAATGCTTCAAACAACTTCTATATACAATCTAGCAATAAAAAATCATGTACATCCTGGTTTGTTTGTTGTTGTTTTGCCTTTCAACCATCTGGTGATGGCAATCTCAGTCAGTCTAAGTTTGAAAAACAAAATTAAATCTAATTGTGTAGTGCCGTGTCTGGTGTGGCCTTGAATATTAATATTAAATTTATATTTGTTAAATAATTTGAACCTTTACGGCACTTCAAAACTGAACATACAAAATAATTCGTGGTCTTTGCTCCAGTACACTCAGAAAATCCTGTTCATCACACCTGTGACACAAATGTCAGTTGACAAGGACAAGCTTACAAATCTACCTGTAGGTGATGTTGTTTGTCCTGGATGCTCTTCTTCTTTTTCTCATACACATTCTGGTAGGTGTTCAGGAACACCATGTAGCGCCGTGGAGTAGCACCTAATGCACCACAGGACTCGTGAACATGAAGGAAACACTTCAACAACTCCTCGCCTCCTGACAATTTTTTCTTGTGGCCTTTCTCTCCAATTGATCCACCTTCAATCTTGGGAGGTCGAGTCAGTAGCATCCATGGTACCTGTCACATGTGGGAAAAGACAGTGGGTAATTTCATTCAATTTTTTTTGGCCACTTTATACATTTCATTTGGTAAGTTAGAACCAATAAATGGCAAATTGTCACTCTCATTCAAAATTTATGGAGATTTTTCTTTTCTACCACATCGGGCTCCAAGAAAGCTGATCATGTATACAATAAATGGTTAATATATGTCATGCATTGAATGTTCTCTTTGAGATAAAAACAAGTAATCCTTCATTATAAATGAAGTTTTAAAATGTTGAAATCAAAAGTTACTTCTGAGAGGATTGTGTTCCAAGTTTTCTTTTCATAGACAATCACTATGCATTGTATGAACTTCTCCAAAGTACACTTTGTATGTTATGGGCACAAACAAAAAGCAAACAAACAAATAAACAAACAAACAAAAAGATCTTTTAGAGCTAAAATTGCAAAATCAATACAAAGTCAAATCTTTTGATGTATCTATCACTGCCCTCAATGGACACACTCACCTTGACCATGCTCTCCCTGCTCCAGCCTTCCATCCACTGGACAGAGCACTGCTTGTACAGAGCTGGGTTGCTCTCGCAGTTTAGGGTGAAGGTTGAGCTGGTGTTGTCCATCACTAACACAGTGTGCAAGTTGGTCATCACACCTGGACACAGAAATAAGAGTCTTCCAGGATATATGTCCTACATGTGTAATTGTCAGTCACTAGATCAATTAAATTAAGTATAATATAACATTTATCAATAAGAATTACTATAGCATGAAGACAGATACTCTATTGTTTTCTTTGGGAATATGTGCTGCACACTTATGTATGGGGCAAATTAAAACAGGTAATCCCTGATATATAAGATGCTCCTGCCTGTTCTCAGTATTCATATTATGTATTCCACAGGTCTCAAATGACATGCTTCTTTCAGTATCAAAAATCACTTTTGAGTGCATTGTCAAAAAAGGTATTGCGACTATTCATTTTGAGACTCTTGCTAGTAATATAAACTAATGCACCCATAAACTAATTATAAGAACATTACCGACCACGAAAATCGTAACACCTCAACATCAAGGCACAAAGATTGCGAGCTTCTCCAGCAATGTTCCTAAACAGTCACTGGCAGATAATCTCAAAATTAATTCAAACTGAATCTTAACTATATTGATAAAGTGATGTAACTGATAAGATAAGAAAGATAAGATAAACTTTATTTGTCTTCAAAAGGAAATCCCTCACAGTTGATGAGCCATAATGCTCATGTATCAGAAATTCACACTGAAAATAGGAGATGTGAAAATGACAAATACGAAAACTCACGGGCAGCAAAGAAGCTGATCAATGTGCCTCTGAAGCCAACTTCAGATGCCATGTCCCTGAGAGGGGTCAGCAAAGGTTCCAGCTCCTCAGGTGAGTACAGACCAGGCACCTCCCCAGCTGACAGGAGGCTGTTGATTAGCTCCAGGAACTGTGGCTCCACAAATTGGTGGTCTTCCAATAGTAGCACCACCTGTTCTCCTTCAATACCTGCCAGCTGCATTACCTGAGAATAAAAGAGCACAAATCTTATCAGGCTGAAGTCATAATGGACCTATAAAAAATGTTCTCCTCGGTCCCAATTATTTCACTTAACTATCAAATCATTCTTAAAATAATAAAAAATAATAGCAGTAACAAAAATAAATAGTTAAAAAAAATACATATCATATTTTTAAAATCAAGCAAACTAGTTTGAGGAAATAACAAGTATTCATGTGCCTAATCCATACAAAACTGTATGGAGAATGCAGCTGAAAACTTGCTTATTTCAGAATTTTATGAACACTGATGGCATTTTGTGGGAAAAACAAATAAAATTTGACTGAACAAAGATGAGATAAAATAAGATAAGATAAGATAAATTCCATTTGTCTTCAACAGAAAATTCCAATCACAGTTGGTGAGCCATAGTTATATATGCAAAATACATTCACACTTACATGCATATAGAGAACTACATTGTGAATACCATCAGAACAAGGCAGGACTCAAGAAACATTGTCTCAGCTTGACAAGCACATTGCTGATGGCAGAAAATGAAGTTCTGTTTCTACATGCGACAAACACCCAATTCTTTCAGAATATCTCAAATGATTATAAAGTGAACAGACAAAGTATTCCCTGAAGCTGAAAGGTTGTAGTTTGGTTACTCATTTCAAATGCTCTGGCATAGCCGTGGAAAACCCCTCGGCATGTAAAGAGTTAATGTGTAAGGAACAATTGTCATACCTCTAACATGAGTCTGCATAAATCTAACTTGACAGGGAAAACATCAATTAACTTTAGCATTCGACCAACTTACATGCTTGAGATCATTCTTGAACTGTTTGACTCCATAACCTCTGGAGATTTTGGGAGAGAAAATCTGCATCTGGTGCATATTGGCGATTACACTGACCGCAGTCCGGCGGCCCACACCGCTACGTCCAGCCATCAGTAAGGAGCCTCCAGGTTTGGTCAGTACTCTGTCCACTCTGGCCATATTGTCCAGCACTTCCTTGAATATCAGAATATCCAGCTCTCTGTGCTCTCGACCTGGATTACAATGTATAGAATTAGATAAATCTCAACTTTCATTCAAAACAGATGGAAAGGCTATGACAAATTTTCTGTTCTTGCATATACAGAAAATGATTACAGGGAATACTGAAGGGAATTTTACTTTTAATAACTGTTATTCAAAGCAGGGAAAGTGAATATGGGAAATCATCACAATTTGCAGAAGAATTGAAACACTGATGTTTGCTGTTATTCAAAACAGAAAAATTGACTGTTTTATCAGACAAAAATCAATGTTAAACATTTGACAAGTAGGACATACATGTGATCAGGTCCCTTTTCAATAATCAATGATCTTTTCAACTACTAGGAATCAAGCATTTACAACTATTGAAGATTTTATGTTTTGTTGAAAGGACTGAGTACAGTTAAATGCAAAAAGAAAGTATCCCCATAAACGAGTACCACACATTGCAAAATATTAGAGCCAAGGTTATTAAAGATGGCAAATTTCACCCAAATAATACCAACTCATTTTTTTGAAAAGAGATGTAATAAAATAACATGAGGGGCAATAAAACTACAGATGGTTATAAGCCATCTTGTTGATGAGCACTCTATTTCTCTTTCTCTTTTCAATTAACAAAAACAGAAAAGTTAGAAAAATCATATGATGACATAGAGAAGTTAGGGATGACACTTACTGTAGATCCTTATGCCTTTCTCAATGACAGCCTTGAGATCCTCATCAGACAGTTTACCCAAAGGTTTGCCGAAGGGAGGAAGTGGTGCACCCGCTCCGACTGCTGGAGCTCCCGAGTCTGTTCTTGCTCCCCAAGTCACGAAATAATCACCTACAGGATAGCATGTAACACATCACTAAAGTGCTTAAACAAAGGATTCACCTTAATACAAAAAACAAAACAAAAAATGAGAAGACAAAGTTAACAAAAGGAAAAGACTGAATAAGATAAGATAGCGTAAAATAGAAAGGATAAACTTTACTACCTAAATTGGCATATCATTTCCATACTTACTAACATCATTCATAGCAAGCACAATCGCACAACTTTTCAACAAGGAAAACTTTTGCTATAATGTTTACCCCAACACAAATGTGAGAGTTTAAACTTTGAGGAGCTATAGACAAACTATATTATAACTCGAAAGACTGCAACTGTCATTGTGATTAAGAAGATGTGTCACTAACAACTGTATGAAATCAACTGATTCGCAATCATATTTTATCTCTTGTTAAATATAAACTTTCACTCACTGTCCAGCTTGTCAAATATGTCAGCTGACCAATCAGAGCGAACGACTGACTGGAGCATGTTGTCAAACTTGCTGCGATTGTCGGCCCCAACAATCCTGTCTCTGAACAGCCTGCGAGCCTCATAGGCCCAGATTTCCAGGACTGTGTCAGCAGTGTTGTCCTTAGAGCCAGCAGTGAGATCGTAGCGCAGCAGACTCATGGCCCAGTTAGTCAGATCACGAGGAGTGAACAGATAGTGGCTGTAATCATCTATGGTGAATCTGGCTCTCAGCTTGGAACATACAATGGAATTTTGTTAGGGTCAAATCAGTCATCTGAAGATTCTAAATATTTCAACATGGACAATATTGGCTTATTGCTTGTGTAAAATGTCACACTAGTGTAAAATAATTATGTCCAATATAATTTTTCCCTCCCCAGTAAATACAGAAACAAACATCACGGTCTCTCCGTCCGCCATCATTTTCCCTGACGATAGCTTTGAACAATGGCAAAAATGAGAACTGAAAAAGCAAAATTTTTTTCTTAAGAATGAGAGAAAAAACTATTTATAAAGGAACACAAATCTTTTTGAGAGACGATGACAATTTCTCATTCCTTACCATCTTGAAATAATGCACATATTTTTGCAAAAAACACTCAGGATATAATAGTAACTGAAGGGAGAATAATACAGACCAATTTGATATCATTCATCATCATCATATCACAGATAAATCTTACATCTCAAGAGAAAGTCCATCAACAGATTACAAATTTAGCAGAACATTTTACAGGCAATAAAGAAATGCCCTCAGAAATGAAAAATATATCAGTCCAGTTCAGTATTATCATTTTCCAGAAAAAATTCAATTTTAAGATACAGTCTGTCCAAGGCATCTATACAATACATGAATGCACACAAAAACAAGTAATTGTGTAGAATTAAATAAGTTGACATTGATGAAAATATCAAGAGTACCAAATTTTTTAATTCCTACTGGAACAAAACAGATAAAGAACAAAATCTGAAGACAAATTACTGAGTATCATATATTCAATTCTTACCTGCTCATAGAACTGGATCATGCTGCTAGCAAGAGCATGAATTTTAGAGACACTTCCCCAAACAGTATGGCGGGCCAACTGCCGATGAATGATCGGTTTCAGGTAAGCAGCATAGATGGTTTGGAGTTGATCTCGGTCTGGGTATCTACAGCAGACAGCATACAACATAAAATATATTATACCAATGTCAGATTTACTACTTTCCATACATCAAAAACTTTAACCACATATAATGAGTGAAACAATTAATTAACAATATTAGTTTTCAGTTATATTTAATAAACAATTCTAATAACTTGATTTATAACTGGAGATAAACAAAAACTTACATCTTTATCCATATTTTCATGTATTTTGCCAATGCACGGACTCATTCAACATCAATGATTAGATGTAAAATAGCTTGCAGATGCCACAATGCAAGATTAGTTTACCCAGCACTGCAAACCATAGACAAAGTAATCAATGGCTAAAACTGAATGGCACAGAAAATTCATAATATTGCACTTACCCAACATTGCAGATGCGAACCACCGATGTAAACCTGGGTGTGAGTTTGTGTCGACCTAGAGTGGAACCAGCATTCATGCTTGCCACAATCTGGACACCTTCAAGTCCGACCCACTCCAGGTTTGAGTCATAGAAACCATTGTAAGTCACAACCTAAATAATTCAGAGAAAAAATTATGTCAGTTCAGTACGATGGAAACATGACAATTAGGCATTTTTAAGAAAATGAGAAATTCAGTAAAGGTGCTAGGAAGCTGATTTTTGTGGAAAGGTGAGAGCTTTGATTTTAGACTGAAATTTAAGTTCAACAAATGTAAAATACTCATGACATGTGACCACTGTATTAAACTAATTTCACAGAGTAATCATAAAAATGCTTTCATGAAACGTCTGCAGAAAATTATGGAGATGTCAAGCTATGCTGTGACACAATACGTATAAAGCTATGGACAGTTAATGTAATGGTGTTAGGCACCTGTGAACTCCACTGAAGGAACTGATCAGTAGGATAAGTTGATATAGTCAAGTGCTATTTTCCAATATTTCTGTTGATTGCTTCTCCAAAATATTTCATCACAGCTGAGACTTGCTCCATTGTGTTGAATGTCACTTTCACTCTTTCCCTACTTGACCCCATTCCCATAGCTGGTCACCTCCGGACACACCCAACTTCATGACCCAATTGCTGACCACACTTTCACTACATAAATCAATTCCTACAGCAGCCCAGAGCAAACAAACCATGCAAAATAGGTATCAAATAAAACGGGAAGGAGTCATAGAAGATGAATACAATGTTTATGAATGTATTGGTTCTGCGTGAGAACAGAAAAATGACAAGAAACTTAACAACAACCCAATACCATATATTTTACATCATATTTTTCAACTTACACTTTGAAGATCTAGATCTAAATCTACTAACACTGCATTTCACTGTCCGATAGAATTGATTGTAAATCCTCATTCCACATAAATCTATCACTTTTGGACAGCATGGACGTTTATGTGATCAATTCACTAAGGGCCCTAGTTCCATGCTGAATGAAAACAAACTTCACCTCAACAAAAAAACTAATAAAAAAACACTTTCACTGTACAGATTTTGCTCATTCAAACACCCTTTAAAAACTGGTGCTCTTCTCTGATGACCCGGAAGTAAATCTGCTTGTTTCTATTTGAAACTCTGAAATACTGGATCAGCAAAGTATGTGTATTTACTGAGCCGAATTTTCCGACTCGAAGTCTAGCCGTGACCTCCGGCTCGAAGTAGGGAAAGAATTAAAGAGAAAGTAAGACATTCCAGAGTTAGCTTTATGAAACTGACACCACGCTTTATATATAATGGAGTAGAATTCTCAATAAAGTTCACAGGTTAGTTGTCAAAGGAGACCACTTTGAGAGATTCAAAGAGATCTCTCTGACCATGAGAAAATAGCAGTTAAGTTTGAACATGAATATCTTATCACAGAGAAGTTGAAGCAAAATTTTTTTTTCCAAAGTACAGTACAGTCACTTCCCTCTCCATTGGCACCAATAAGTTTATGATTGCTACCAGGTAGTCAAAGTTGTCCCAAAGGTCTATCATTACCGGTGGTCTCAATATTTCACTAAATGTTCCAGGGTACTTAAAAAAAATCCTGTATCTCTCCCTAACTCTTACCCTAGCCCTAATTATATAGTTAATCCTATCATAACCAACTGAAGCCACTTGGTCTGTAGTGGAACTTCTCTCTTTTGGAATGCAGAATCAAGATCTAGAATCTAGATCTAATCCAATGTTGTGAATCACATCAAACAATGCAATTTTTTTGATTGGTTGAAATGGAAACCTGGTCACAGTAGACAATTAGTCTACTTTGACTACCTGGTCACAATAGTCAATGTGTAAGGTTATACATGAAAAATTTGGCATCAGACTCACACTTCCAGGCTGCATGGTATAAACTGTGTGACATACCTGCTGCAGGAAGGCAATCATCTGACAGGTGCCCCACTTGTCTGGCTTGGGTAAGTTGATGTCCTTCAGGTAGAGCAGGAGTCGCTCACAGTCCTTGGGCCGGTAGACACGGCCTGTGTTGGTGGAGATGACCATGCATGTCTGGCCCAGTTTCTGCAAGATATGGGACGGGCTTGTCTGAGCACTGCAGTGGACCATGGCAACTTGGGTGGACCTCAGTCGTTCAAAGGCATGACGTAAAAGGAGGCTGTGGACAAAGGAAATTTTTCTGAACATGGAAAGCTTTTTCTTCAAAGTTCAATACATGTAGCACCCTGCCTCACATATATAAATGATATGAACTATGAAACATGCAAAACGTTTAAAGACAGTGGATAAAACTGTATTTTTAACACACATTATCACTCAGGATTTACAAAGTAAGAACCTCTTTGTTTAAGTCCTGGCAGAACTGACTAAATATCTTCTGCTGAATTAGCGCATTAAATTGTATGTTTTATTAAGAAACGCAGCAAACAATCAAAATAAATGATAAAGATGAGCAAACTACAGATAGGATGGGCTGGCTTGAAGCAACTTATTTTCCATACAATATATTCCTAACAAAAAGCAACTTCTTTTTTTCAATCAGGCAACAACGCTTGACAACATGGTGAACAGTTCTTCCCTGCTAAATAAAAATTATCTGTATTTTGTGAATGATTTCTTTTTTTGTTCTAAAACCCAAGCTGTCTGATAGATTTTACAAAATTTTATAGATACTCAAAAACACATAAATATGTCCATAGTACCTGCCTTCAGCATGAAATCCAAGATTTCCTTTCATACAATTTCAACATCATGCTGCAATCAGTGCATATCTGGCTATTTTGGCAATGAAAATGTTTAACAGATATTCAGATCTCACCCTTTACCACAGCCCTCAGGTCCACAGATGATGAAAGGCTGTTTGTTGTCAGCCTCCAGCCAGGGCATGAAGTAGTCCAGGGCTTTCTGGACATCTCCAGTTCTTATGACAGGCAGTGACATGGACGACATGAAGTGGTCAGCGGTCAGTTCCTCAACAGACTGTGGAATCAATTATCATTCCCTTAATGCTAGTTCACTAACCTATTTTTATACTTAGGATATAAATGCTCATACTTGTTAAGAAAAAAAACAAATGCTATGCATGATTCCTGAAGATGGCTTATTCACTTGCAATACTTTTGATTAGATATCATGTCCATTTTCCAGACTACTTTACTTCTTTTTTTTTTTTTCATCTTTAATCAAAATACAATTACGCTTTATGAAAAAACTTCCCAAAGAGACTGCATTTATCACAGAAACAGAAAGAAAAAAAAATAAAACTAACCACAAGAAAGAATAACGGACAGTTACTATTCTACTGCTATTATACTTTACGTGATATGTTATTTGACTGTTGTACTGGAGCATCTAAGAAGAAATTTTTTTTTAGCTGAAAGTCAAACAAAGCCATATAAGTATATTCAGATATAATAAAATAAGCCTCTCGAGATTCTGCCCGAATAGAAATCAATAAATGAAAGATGAAACAAAGAGTATTCCATGCCAGAGAATTATCTTTTAACTTGAACAAAAAAAATCAAACAAATTAATGAAACTATGAATGAAGCAGTCTCTTATGATACAGTGGTCTCCCCCTAAAAGCTCAATCATTGAGAGACCCAAAAAGTGGGCTCTTAAGGGGGTAAGCGGGTGAAAATTTCAGATTTGTTATTTCGTCAGACTAAGAAGAGAAACTTTGATATGTTGTTGT
>JBCEWB010703777.1:5000-15619 GCA_039654565.1 Peronia peronii | reverse complement strand
CTCCCCCCCCCCCCCCTCCCAAAAAACCAAACAACGATTCAAAGCAATTTAACACTCTGACACTCTGTCAGTATGGTACCATTTCCAATTCGCAAACATTGTCGTAATGCCAGATTAACCTTTCCAGGGCCAGACTGAGTAAAACCTTAAAGATCATTGTGAAAATGGGAAGAGATGAAATAACGACAAGGATGCCCCATAAACTATAAAGTGGTTGCTATTGTAGTGATTATTACTACGAGAACAATATTAGTACGAGGAAAATTGAAAAGGAAAACATTAAATTTTTAAACAACACTGGACTGATTATGCTTAACCATTGTCGTTATTGTTTTCTTTCTGTTTTTTCTGTTATTCACGTTGTCTCCCTGCGCTATTTAGTCTCTAAATCGAAATAAGATACTCTTGAACGATACGATCTCTATCTGATAAAAATCTTACGTAGATGAATCATCGTTCTCTTTCATAGCAAATTCAACTTTATCCATAAAGCCAACGTCAGCTGTTGACTGTTCAGATATTCATCAAACATGCAGCTGATATCCACAGAGATTTTTTATTAGTATTTATTCAATACAGCTTGATGTACCTGTTATTCTAGGCATGACTTCACGAAACTTTTAGAGACTAAAACGCGGAGCCAAATGCAACAAAACCGTCCATGCAAAAATCCCTCTTCTTTCAAAGAGGCATTAAGTAAGTCTATCAGGTCATTTATGTGCTTTGTTTCACTCCCTCTGGACTGGCCATGTGCACCAAATGGAGGACGCCACATTTGCAAAGACCTACTAACTGTATGGTCAGCTGGCCACAGGGCACCGTTCTCTGGGGGCCCAGCAGTGAGTGTCAAAGACGATATGTAAGGTAGCAAGAAGATCACCGACGGTTGAGAAGCGCTTGCAGTGAATGGCGGAACACAGGACTGAGTTCCCAGGTGAGACGTAAAGCAACTCCAATAGTTAAAGGACAGAATAATCCACAGAAAGGAGGGACAACAAAACCAAGCCATCAATCTACCGTATACCATCCAACTTTGTGTGCAACGACTGTGACAGAGGCTGCCATGCGCGGAATGGACTGCTCTGCCATTCCAGACTGACGGTACTTCCAACGCGACTGGAGTGACTCAACAGAGCTCAGTCATTGTCTCATGAGACCAAACGAGCCTACTATTCTGGTGATACCCAGACATGTCACGGTACGGCACTCCTCTTGTTCCTGGCATTTCTCTCACGGCACAACTGGCATTTTATGTAACAGTGTTAAATTCCTGTTTGTTGATATATATAGAGAGAATGTTCATGATGTTCTTGACATTGCTGGGAATAAAAATAACACGGGCAATTGACATGGCATGAACACTGTCACACCGTTAGCACTGCGATAAAGCGCGCTATATCTGCAACAATGCACTTGGTTGGATAAGAGGTGACCATTCTTCACAACAGTGATAAAAGTCTTCCGAATTTTCTTAAGTGTTTTCTTTCTTCTACATATATCATTAGTTCCAATTAATTAATTTCCAATTAATTTGTCCACATTCCTGGCTTCAAGTGGACATTCTTTTCCTTGGTTAAAACAACTGAAGGCGTATACATTGTATGACGTTTTATTGATAATCTATGATTCTGACATGTCAAAAAAACCTGCAAAAAAATGAGTTTGGTGTTATGAAGCGGTGCATAAATCTATTTCTTATGTATAACATTCAACAATAACGATGACTGGCCGACCCCCTCCCCCCCCCCCTTTTTTTCAACACCCCCTCCCCCAACCAAAAATAAAGAAAGGAAGATAAGAAAAAAAAGGAAGCAGAAAAGAAAGATGGAAGAAAATGTGCCACAATGAATGAAATCACCGTACACAATAATAAATATCACATGTGCCTTTGTCTAGGAAGGGGCAAGTTCTTCATGTCAAAACCTCAAGCTAATCTTGTAATCCCACAAGTATAACGGGGACTGATTTGGCCAAAAACTCGCTCGTTATGCTGTCGCTTTAAATCCTCTCCCCACAACACACAATTCAGCAAGAACGCCGTCTGAGTTTGACTTGCATTTACATCTAATGTAATGTCATTTCAGGAAAACTATTAAATATCATTTCAAAAAAAGCCGTGCATACCAGCAGTAGTTATGTTGACACTATAAGGGTTAAAAATTATATCGCCCTGGTTTGGTATTTTTTATTTAAAAAAAAAAGAAAAAGAAAAAAGAAAAAAAAAAAGAAAAGACTGGCATTCCCGATCATTCTTTCAAATATTTGTAGCAATAAATACTGGCTTTATGATGTTAAAGGATCTTTCATGGTGGTCTCCTGTTTTCTCCTGGAAAGAAATACGCTGAATGTCTCCGGATATCGCAATAACATTAAAATAGAAATGTCTGATTTCTCTCGCCTCCTGACTCGTTTGCATAGCAGAGAATGGCCTTTTTGTTCAAATACAAAACACATTGCAAATAAGCCATTGGCTCCTTGCTAAGCGTACTTTAAAACAATTATTTTGTTATAACACTTCCTCTAAATTCAGTATCATCAGGTGATAAACGGAAATATACAAATAAACATTTTGTCCTTAGGCCTGTTGTATGACAAAGCAAGAGTAACATTGTACTACACACAGTAATTCGATGTCTCTTGCAGTCTTTTGTCAGAGACTCCAGCCGTCATCCCTCACCAAGGAAGATAAGCCTACGTCTCCAATACTTTCAAATATCTGTCGAAAAGAAACACAAAACCATAGACTATAGAACAATTCTCTCCAGTTCGAAACAATTTTGAGACAGACAGTTTAAGAAGAGTTACAGTAGAATACTGATCATTTTTACCTCATCACCAGTACCAATAAGTAATTTTATACCTGACCAACAAGATGTTTTACAAAACTAGTAACAGTTACTCGTGGTATTTTGATAAACATAAAATTTGAAAAATTAATTTCTAAGTTAAGAGATGTTTATGATTCTCCTACAAAATAGTTCTCAGTGGTATCATCCGACATAACAAAACGGTTATATGCAGTTTTTTCTCAGCTGTACTACATTGCATCAGACAGAAATGAATTAATAAACTGTCAATGATAACACCATCTTGATATTACCTCTACTATGTATTATCACACACTAGCTATATGTGTTAGATCAAACTCAGATCAAAACTGATGACTTTGGTAATGCAGAAATTACAAACTATTGCAGTCATGCAGCCAAGCACTTGTTTTTTCTTTCTTTTTTTTTTAATAACAAAAACGGACTTAATATAATAATATGAGGCATAAAAGAACCACAAAGAAGACATGGCTCAATAAATCAATCAATGGATGGAATATGAATGACATCACATTAAATAACTGAATAAAGACATTTATAAATTATGCAATAATTCAATAAATAAACAACAAATAAACAAACAAAATAAATAAATAATAAATAAATAAATGGATAAATAAATAAATAAATAAGAAGAAAATATATAAATAAATCAGTACAATTATGTCTGTGGTCTGTTTGTCAGAGTATGTATGAAAGATCGATTCCATCCATAAAGCTAATCAATTCGCTGTCTTGAAATGACAGGCTCGTAAGTCCAGTCAACCAAGTTTTGAGAAAATGGTCTCCAAAGTTTAGGCATGTTATAATTTTTTTTAGAAATACCACTAAATTCATCTATTTATAACAGGCAAAATTGGAATCTTACACACTGAAGACTCACATAGGAGAAAAATCACACTGCCAAATGTATGGTAACATATTTAACCACATTTTGTTTAAAAAAAAAAATGGACTTACGACCCTGTCATTCCATGGCAGCGAATTGTTTGAGAAGATCATCTCTTTTCACTTCGTGACCTGTCACCACCATGTATGTATAATACAGAATACAGTGCTACTTACATTTCGAAAGCTTATCAACATTAATCACTGTACAATCCAAAAATGGGGCAATTGGGCCAAAAGGAAAACAAAATGCATACGACAACTGACCGCAAGCCCAATGCAAGTGTTCTGTGCAGGGCATATGTATCATTGTTATACCGTATATCATAATGTGTTGGTATTCATAGTAATTTGATGTATCTGCTTCCCAAGAGAATCTCATAAAGTTTTTTTTTTTTTTTTTAAAGGACTCCAGTGCTACAGATTAATGGACATCGTCCACTCCCCTGCCTTTGCTTCGTACAATGACGGATTTCCAAAAGTGCACAATCAATTTTGTTAGGCTTTCCGAATGTAAGCTTATCTATAGTTGGCTATAGATATTAGATTAACACTGATTATTATTATTAATTGACTGGAATAGAGCAAAAATAACCTCCCGGGTGCGGCTGCGTGGGTAACGGTGAGGCTGATATTTATATGACCATAAACAAGTCCTCCCACCATGCTCCGTTACCTCAATAATTGAAAACGTTCGTGCGAGAACGAAATTAAGTCACACTTTGCTAAAAAGTAACCATGAAAAGGAGCTATTTATTTATAGTAACATCATCCGTGTAGCCAACGGAGACAAGGAGAAAATTAAATTTGACCATGGGCCTTTTCAAAGCCAGAGCCAGAGTATGTTAAAGTTTATTTTTATTTTTAAATTAGTAGTTTTAAAAAAAAAAATTTCTTCGTTTTTGTTCCCCACAAAAGTTCAGATGTAATTTAACCCCTTTCTTGTTCTAACTCTTCTGTTACGGGTCTGAGCGCAAGGGACTAATGCAGTTTGAAATGGGTGAATTCTCGAAGTGTGTAGCAGGGCACTGACAAATAGGTCATATGTCCTCCTACAACATATGACAGCATGACAGAAGGTCGTGGTTCTTTGTCCGTTGTTTATATCATCACAATCACTATTTTTTTTAATTGATGCATCTCTCTCTCTCTCTCTCTCACACACACACACACACACTCACGCACACACACTGGGGCTCTTTTGATTCATTTTTTTTTTTTTTATCAGTTATCAAATAATGAACTTACATGATTCAAAACACAAAGAAAACAAATTTTATAATCTCTTTATGGTGTTTAAGATCTTAACAACGGACAAAAGATCACGACCTTCTGTCACAGTTTCACGTAAACTTCTAGCATTTCTTAAGGAATTATACGAGACTTCGTAAGGATGTTATTATGCAAAACATGCAATCAAGAACTCATTAACCTTAACGGATACAGACACTTTGTCTTTCACGATCTCATTCTCGCACATCTCTTAGTAATAGTAACTGAACAGAAAACAATGGTTAAAATTTCGAGATATTTCTGCTCAACAAGAAATATAAAAACGTTATGCAAAATTGTTTCTTGGCTTCTTCTTGAAGTTCCCGATATAAACTGGATGATATGAGGATATGCATTAAAACGTGAAATACATTGTAAGCCTTGTTGGTGATTACGTAGTAGAAGTAGGAGGGAGATGAATCCATACAGAGATTGTCCTGCAACTGTTTGGCCAAACAAGGACGATTTTTTTAAAAAATCGTCAAATTAAATGTTCGGTAAGTTCCATTTGATGCATTACATATCCTCCACAAAATTCAAATAAAATTTAGGACCACATAATGTAATCAGAATCTTGCAAAGCTCACTGCCTCTTTGTCCATCCTCTTCACAACAAATGACAAAATAAAGGTCTCCAGTACCATCATTCTAAACAGTACCTATAGCCAAAAGTATCGTAGTAATGTCCAGTATGCTAGCTATAATAATTAAGTCTAGTAAGTACCCTATGCCCACTACAGCGAACAACTACTGACATACTACACATGCTTTCATTCGACTGAGTTCTGGGAGTCCATACAACTCATCTATTCTATTAGCCACTACTGGATATGCATTGCGACGCTTAGACTGACCTAGCACTATACAAGCAGCTAAGTCAGTGGTTTTCAACGTGTTCACTACTGAGGTGCTATGCTTTGTTTCATTTTCATTGAGAAACAAACAGATGCTTGTTGTCAATAGTGCTTTAATTCATGATCAATACTGGATAAGGGGTGAAAAAGTCGAGTTGTGCTTCGAGTAACTTTGACTGGAAGTTGGACAAACGATAACTTGTGATTCAATTTTTTTCAGAAGCCAGGCTTTTTTTTTTTTTTTGCATAGATAACCGATGTGGCTTTAGCGAACTGATACAGCTGAAAACCACTGATATACATACTATATTGATGGTGTACTGAAGACCACAAGATATGGTCATGACAAACCTCACATGTCTGTTTGTCCATATAACTCGACTCCTTTTTGTCAGACATGCAATCTGCACTGTCGCTGTTGTATTCGGAATGATATTTATGCCCATCATCTCGGCAAATTTTTCCACCTAGGCTTATTTGATTTGAAAGCATCTGATCAAAGTGCTTTAAATGTGAGCTTAGTGTGTTGTAATATAAGAGAATTTACTTCTACAAAATGCCGCCAGTCCTAAGGAGATCATTTTTAGGATAATTATCTTCAAGTCGTATTCCGGCACGATGCAGCTTCTTGTTTGAATGGACAAGCTGCATTGTGGAGAGTTCTATGTCTCCTAAACAAAGTAAAGTGGAAAATCTAGGATCCACAGTATACCATCAATGTTTTCTGGAAACCCATTCCTGCACTAATTCTACGCCGATCGCTTCAGACCGACACTATCGATACCTCAAACCCAAATAGTATATGTAATTTACTAAGACTTGAACGCTTTCCGGCCCCGGAATGCTGACGTCACAACCTTACGCTGTAAACTGTAGGAGCGCATGGATGGCTCGGACTGGAACCGGACTCTTCTGTTGACAAAAAAAAGGAGCATGACGGATAAGACTAGTACTAAAAGCTGCTAGATGGGGGGTGAGTGGAGCAGTTGTAAGGGAAAGAGCAGAACAGCTGGTGTACGAAGCCCTGTAACTTTTTACTGTGCCATTGTGTCTGATTCGCTCGCCGCCATCTGCAATGTAAGGTTTCGAAGTTGTACGTGTTTCGATGTTTAATCTGAAATGTACAGGCTCTGTTTTTATTCCTTTTGATTGTTCTTGCAGTATTTTAGCTAAAGTTTGGGGGGGAGTGGGGGGGGGGAGGGTCGTTGATGTTCTCTCTCTCTCTTTCACTCTCTCTCTCATCACTTCCAAAAAGTATGTTTTCTTCAGTGTACGACAAACGAGACACATACATTACAACAAGAAAACTGTGCCCTGCCTTTCCTTCAGCAAAACGCATTGCATTGTATGGTCTTTTGAACCAAGGGCGCCAGCATGTCATGGGTTAGTGGGTCGTGAGAATCAGACACTGGCACTCACGGAGACAAAATAGAACGCCAATTGTAATAAGGTCGGAGCGTGAAAAACCGTTATAAAGGCCAATGTATTGTTACTAAAACCGAGTTTTGAATGTATGTTATTTAGATCTGTGCCTCATGGCGCCCCACTGATCCGCTGCCTTTAACACCGCAGAAAGACGCTCTGGTGTTACTGGGTTCTGTCCGAAGACACTGACCTCAAAGACAATGGACAATTTGTGAGAATATCGTTATCTGGGTCAGATCCTGTATTGCCACGTTTTTCTTTTTTTTTCTGTGACTAGGGGGCTGCACTTGGCTGTCGCACAGAGTAACCGAGATGTGAGTACTGAAATTGAAACAAAAGATGTAATTGGCCAAATGGGTTCTGAACGATCTCAGCGGAGAAAAAAAATCGTCAGATTTGCATCTGGTTGTAATCTAGTTTTTACTAGATTGAAGCAGATTCGCTTCCTTATTATCAACAAGGCAGGAACATTCCAGATATGGCACGAAAATTCAAAACAATTCTCTCTCTCTCTCTCTCTCTCTCTCTCTCTCTCTCTCTCTCTCTCTCTCTCTCTCTCATCATGATGATGATGATCATCATCATCATCTGCTAACTGAAGTTCTGATTTTTAAACTTTTAAAAATATTTTTTAAACAGGTTCTAAAGCAACTCTTGACTGCTCACAAGTGTTCAACAAATGTTCCCGTTTACCTTTCACAATGTCGCCTGATTAGACTCAAAAAAAAAAAAAAACTACTTTCCGAGCGAGCCTGAAGTTCACAAAACTGGAGGCTTGTTGTGACCACAGTTGAGAATAACATCCATGAGGTTACGTCATTCAGCCCTGTCCCAACAGCTATGAGCGGAACTAAGAACAAATTAATGTCAACCTTTATATCTAAAGTCTAGAAGGCTGAAATATTTAAAATCCCACGTCAGTTAAAATTCAAGTAGAGCACTGATCGTTAGCAATTATTCAGATGGTCGGACTGAAAAAAAATATCACTTCAAAAGCTTGAGATTCCACAGATTCAAGGGGTGACAGTTGAAGACCATGGAAACAGACTTCAGTAGTTGTGGACACGTTACCTTTCGCGCGTCTGAATTGAAGGCAGACAGCAAAGGTCTTTCCCAGTTTGATGGGTTACTAACTTGTTCACAGACTGAAGCAAAAGAGAGAAAGAAGAGAGCCCCAAGACCAAAGTCTTACAAAACGTAAACGCCATGGTCTTTTCGAGACTTAAGTTAAAGGGTGCTAACATAACAATATGAAGGAAAGGCTCTCAGATGGCACGGGGATGTGGATTATTTCTCCATTAGAGAATATTTTCAAAATATTACTTAGATTTTGAAAACATTACTAATTTTCAGCTTTTTAAAAAAAATAAATAAACAAATCAAGAACATCGGTGTTTAAATATAAAATAAATAAAAAAAAAAAAACATTACGTGGATTTCGAAGAAAGTTCGCTTTCCATCTCTAAAATATGGATGTGTAACTTTTGACCGTGACACCTTTAGAGCTACTTCAACCATAAGCTTTTCGACGTTCCAGCGCATGCCAAAGAAGCGAAACAAATTCTTAAATGAACTGAACGATCAAAGAGAACTCCTAAAATACGATTTCATTGTTGAGCTCACAAAATGTAAAACTGTTTACAATAAACACAAAAAAAATGCGTTCGAAAAATATGTTGCCATTAAAATGATGATACTTTAAACAGCATTTTAAAGTAATTATGTCACACAGATCAATTTAAATTGTATCTATGCTCTCCTTTCTCCTCTTTTTTTTTTTCTTTGTCTTAAAATAATAATATTGTCTGGACGTCAGTGCAGCTTTCCCAAATAATCGCCCTTGCTGTGCCGTCGTGCAAGCATGCGATGCCATTAAACCAAGATCGCAATGCCATTTTTTGAGGGGCAAAAGTTTTCGAGACAGGACAATTTTATTTAGCAACATGGCAGGCTTTCCTCTTTTCACTTCCTACGCTCTTCATCTCCACAACCACTCTCGCATTCACCCATTCAATTTTTTTTTCTTTTATCATCACACAAGGCACATCAACACGACCTGTATCTACGCTTCAGTTTTGGACAGTGGCTTCAAAATCGTCGCTGGCAACTTCCGCGGAATTATTCTTCTTGGTGAGAAAATTTTGGATTATTCAGATAATATTATCTTGAAAAGAAATTGCCGTTTTTGAAGATCACTTTGAAAAGAAAAAAAAATAAATAAAATTAAATAAAATTTCAAGATCCTGTAATTGTTGATTTCGCTGGGTTGCGACGATGTCAACCTGGTTTACTTCTGTGGGCTGGAACGACACCAACCTGGTTTATTTCTGTGGGTTGGGACGACATCAACCTGGTTCAATTTTGTGGGTTAGGACGATGCTAATTTGATTTATTTCGGCGAGTTTGGACAATGTCTATCTTCTATAATTCGATGAGTTCGCACGAAACCAGTGATGTCCATTCAATGGGCTGGAACAATTTCAATCTGATCTGTTTTGTAGAGTTGTGACGATGTCAACCCGGGTTAGGTCGTTGAGTTAGAATTTTGTCAAAATCCTAATATTAAACTGAAATTACCACTCAGGCAGTCCCTTGAGCAATAAAAGTGTGGCCTTTCTCGTCTGGCCTCCTAAACTTGTCTTTCCTTCTCCCGACAGAGCTCTCTATCGAAATGAGATTGAGACTCAGATTAGTCTGCGAGGAAAATAGAAGCTGCAAGCTTCTCTGAAGCTCAAAAAGAATCATATTATCGGACTAATTCAGGCTTCGGCATTTCCCCTCGGAAAAATGACAAGAAAGCGGATATGTTTAGCCTTTGCTGTATTACAACACTTCTATAATAAAGTAATATATACCTGAAATTATTGACGCAGTTCTTCATGTAGGCGTAGAAAATGATCTAGGGAACACCTACACGCGGGACGTGTGCACTTTCATAGATTTTTGCCAAGGTTTTATTAAATTTAATATCTAAACATATTTTGATGAAATTAAATCACATTTAGCACTTTCAAACAGAGGACTATTCTGTCAAAGAGTTCCCGAATTTTAATAAAAGTTCGTGATTTGTTTCATAATTTTCATTGATCAAAAATTCGACTCTTTTTTTTTTTTTTTTTGTGCACATTAGACTGGATCAGCATTTGCAGCGTTCTCTGTGATAAACAATGGTAAGAGAACTTAACAAGTAAATGAAAATAACCGCAAAAAAAGCATTCATAATAAGCTTATGTCAGCGAACTGTCCAACGTCTCATCTGTTCTCTAAAGCTATTAATCCCAATATTGTATAATGGGATTTTGCGACTGCATTACAAACCAAAGTTATTTTGCCGTCGAGGGGCTGCCCATAA
>JBCEWB010703667.1:0-17133 GCA_039654565.1 Peronia peronii | reverse complement strand
GTTTCCTTTACCTTGTGAAGGAGTGTCTATTGAGCTGCACATACTTATTATGGCGATAATTTGACAAAACTGAGGCCGATAAATCCCAAGTTAAAGTGCCATGGTGAAAAATATCATAGCGCAACGAGAAGCCCAGACGAATAAACACGGGCGTCGCATGCAGGGATTCGCTTCACCTATCGTATAAATATGTGGTTCGCAGTTCTTGGGTTAAAGCCTAATAAAGTCCTATCCTATCTGCAACATAAATGACATAGGTGCTATTGACTGATTCCCTAAATGCAGGCAAATTAACACTTCAAGTACCCATTTCTGTACTGAACAAAGATATGCTATGTTGTTGATAGTCTAGCTAGAATCATAATCATTAAAGTTGTATCCAAAGAACAACTGTTAAGAACAGCAGATGGACAAATTTTAACAATTTTTTAACAATACATTTCACAGTGAAGAAACACTTTACCTCATGAGCTAAGTTGTGGCAAGCCCCCTGACTGGCTCTGTCATACAAGGTGATGACTGTGGGGACCTGTAACAGGAAGGCTGGACGCACTGTGGTGGTGATGGATAAGAGCAGATGTGCAGCTGACTGGATGATTTTGTCAGGAACCTGGGCATTGATATACAGTTGGAACCATTTATAACAGGACTGTTTGTAACAAGAAATCGCTTATACCAAGAGCATCACAATCTCTGTGTCCACATTTACTTTGGCATTAATAAAATATGTTCTTGTATGGCAATAGTTCATGACCGTCGAATTGCTTTTTACAGGATACCTAAAAGGCTTGGCACTCACAATATAGTACACCCTGTATGCCTAGCAGTACTCCAAAACTGTATGAAGTGCATAAAAATGGGTCAAGTACACTTCAAACATCATTGCTTGACCACTATTATTTCATCTGCTTTGTTCATTGTGCGCGCTCTAAGAGGGGTGGGGATGGGCGGTCGGCAATGATATCAGCCAAGTGGCTTGCAGAAGAGAGAGGGGTGGCTTATTCATAGTTCATAATATGATGAACAAAACAGGCTGAGGTGGTGGGTCCACATGGATAAAGAAAGGACTCATATGTGTAGCTCTTAACATTAGGTAAGATAAATATGTATATTACCATTCACTGATCACTTGGTCTAGTTAAAGAATTGAATACTGATGAATGCAGTTGCATTTGTAGATCCTGTGCGATGTTGCTATCACATTGTGTTCTAATTGCTGTATGCCATGAATCAAGCAAGGTTTATTCACACTGCACTGTTATCACTTTGATAACTTTGCTATTCCATGCATGACCTTACCATAGTGATTATGGCCTTTCACCTAAGCCCCATGGCAATATACACAAGAGATAGAGCACAAAGGGATTGGCACAGGAGAAGAAGAGGAGCAGGTGGATGAGGTAATGTGATACCTTTGACCTTTCAGCGTGCTTGGGCTGGGTTACTCTCAGCATTAAGGTGGGGACAGTGGTGGGGAGTCAGATGCGAGGTGAGTGAAGTGTTGTGTGTTGGATATCCACGTGGTCAGTTGCTCTGCTAAGCCTTTTGACTACCAGTATAACTGAACTATACATGTACATAATATTGTGACCTTCTCTAATATAATGAGTCATGAAGTTGCCATTATTATAGTCTTTGCTGAATCATGCAAAAATAAATGAATTCATGAAGGGAGAATATCAGCAAAAAAAAAATCTCTGCAATAATCAGGCAATATGCTAGCAATTTTTAATTCTTCTAATTCACTGTTATGTCAATCAAAACAGAAATTGCTTATAACAGGACTTTTCTGTTGGTCCCAGCAATCTGTTTATCAGGTTTCTGCTTATTAATGTTCTGAAGATTTTTCTCGTTGATTCAGTCAAAAAAGATGTGTGCTTTCTTCAGACCTCTGGCTACTTTGACACTCACCAAGATGATTTCAGAATTATATCCCCAAGTACAAACTTGAAAAAAAATTCAATTGAAAAACTGTTTAGCTAATACAGTGGTTAAAGATATGTCTCAATGTGATAAGAGCAGCTTTCTTCGTTATGCGTATATGTTGTAATTAGATCTAATGGTTTTCCCACTTCAGCCAGTCTGGCTAATTTGAAATACTCAAGTCACTCATGCCATTATGCGTAGGTTAACTAGCTCTATCATGGTTTTATTCGACAATGATACAGTTCGGTGGAAATTCACTTGGTCTTTAAAAGAAACTGGGGTTTATTAATGAAATTGTAAATCAAGAAAGGTCAGGAGCCATTAGATCTAACTATAATACACAAATAACGAAGAAAGCTATTCTTATCACATAGGGACATATCGTTAACTAATAGTAATGATCACCCAAATATAGCAGATATGACAATAGTCAATTCCCCTCAGAGCCCATCTGCCTAAGAGCCTGATTTTTTCGGTCTCCCAATGAACAAGCTCTTATGCGGAGACCACTGCATAAAGGAAACAAAATATACATAGAATATCCATTGAACAGAAATCTGCTACAGCAAGAACAAAAAAAGATGATTTGTATTTTATTCATAACACAATACAAAATATGAAGGACTTCTACCTCTTTCCCGATCAATGGTGTTAGTGCATCTATGACTGTGACAATCAAATTATAGAATTCAGTCTTTTGTTGATTTGTTCGTAAACTTTCCATATAAAACTGTGACATCCAGTGTGTGTATGCTTTGACTGCTGCCAAAGACTGGGCATGTCTGTGAAATAAACACAATTTTCATAATACTGATTTAAAAAAAAAAAAAAAAAAGATCTAAACAAAAAAAAAAAAAAAAAGAGAAAGTTAATTGTTTTGTAATCTTCTTTAAAAAAATTTTATATTCATGACAACAAGTGTGATGCATGGTGACACCACTATTCCTTAGTCATAGAACTGAAACTGAAAGCTAACAAAAGTTTGAAAGCCAATCCTCCATCCTCAGTGCATTTTAAATAAATGTTTTAACTTTCTGAACTGTCAGCTGTAAAAATTAAACAAATTTCAATGTATAAAAAAAAATTTTAAAATATAAAAATTCTCAGCAGGTATCATGATTCACTTGTATCGTGAACCAAAGTTATAAAATAACAAAAAACAACAAAAAAAAACAATAGAAGAATGATAACAAGACGTTGCACATTTTGAGGATACCTACACTTCAGTGAAGTCCTGCTTTAGGACACCAACTGGTGTAGTCACTTCATAATACTTCAACTTGCTCCCATAGGATGTTACCTGAACAAGACTGATGAAAAGAAATATTATACTTCTCATAAAAATGCAAGCTAAAATAAAATTGTTCTAAATTAGGATGGGGTGTTTTACTGTAATTATATTGTATTAGCAAATGCCATTTTCGGATGACTTTGCATCATTGCCTAACTTATCCACAGCATCACCTCACAAAAAGGCTTTCTTTCTCTGACAATACAGAGTAATATTTACAACTAACTCTTTCCTTACTTCGAGCTGGATTTTCCGGCTCGGGCTTTAGGTCACGGCTAGACTTCAAGCCGGAAAATTCAACTCCGTAAATACACATACTTTGCTGATCCAGTATTTCAAAGTTTCAAATAGAAACAAGTGGAGCGTCAGTTTTGAAAGTGTGTTTGAATAGCAAAAATCTGTACCGTGGAAGTGTTTTTTTATTAGTTTTTCTGTGGAAGTGAAGTTTGTTTTCATTCAGCATGGAGCTAGGGCCCTTAGTGAATTGCTCACATAAACCTGTATGTCCTGGAAAAGTGCTAGATTTTTGTGGAATGAGGATTTACAATCAGTGAAATGCAGTGTTAGCAGATCTAGACCTAGATCATCGAACTTTAGTTGAAAAATATTATGTAAAATATATCGTTTTGGGTTGATGTTGTTAAGTTTCTCAACATTTTTCTTTTCTCACACAGCACCAATAAATTCATAAATATTTTATTCATCTTCTATGATTCCTCCCGTTTTATTTGATATCTATTTTGCATGCTTTGCTTGCTCTGGACTGCTGTAGGAATTGATTTATGTCATGAAGTGTGGTCAGCAATTGGGTCCTGAAACTGGGCGTGTCCGGAGGTGACCGGCTATGGGAATAGGGTCAAGTAGGGAAAGAGTTAAAGCAGACCTGCCTACCCTCACAACAGCGGAGGAGGGATATCTGACTCAAAAAGGAGGGAAAATCAGGGAAAAGGAGGGAAATTTACTGACCATAGTTCCTACTTAGAATTACTATGCATTACATAACAAACCAATAGAACATCCGCATGTTAACTTAAGGTTCCATTCGATATAAATATTACATATTAAATTAGATCTGCATTTCTTATATTCTTTTCAGATTCATAACATAGTGAACAGTTTTATTTTAATTTAGTTTTGATCTAGTGCATTTTGCAATATTCTCAAAAGTTTAGAAAATTCATTGCACAAATTTCTATTCTTTTGTAGGTTCATGGTCAGCCCACCACCCAACATCCCCACTTTCCCTTTGATCCAATGCTCCGACCATTGACCGGCGTTTCACATCTATCTGCTTCGGCATGTAATAATTAGTAACTTTGAACAACGGATTCTCGACGGTTCTGATTGCCCATGGGAAAGTAGCAGACAGTGCTGGTGGGCTCACACAGTTGGTGGGACTGAGTGCGGGTGGGGAATAGCAGTGGATGGAGAGAGGAAAACTGACTGGACTATAACTGATCCATGGCAGTGAAGCGGTTAAATTCTGGCAGTGATAGTGATAGCTATCACAAAATAAAGTAGGTATAATAGCCATTTCATAGACAGCAAAATAGCCTGTGAGTGAGAAAACCTCCATCACGAGTACTGACAGGAAAATTCGAATAGAATGACAGGCTGCTCAAATTTTACACCAAAATTATATCGGAATCGCTGAGACTCAATCTTTTTGTTTTTCATCCCTCTTACGTAAAGCAAGCAGACTAAACCAGTACGCTTACATGATGATGCACATTACAGGCAGCCCATTGTCTTCTTCTGATGACGTACACGTAAACACATGTATCCATAAGCTAAACAGGTTGTTGACATCCGACCAGACTAATTTGAATGAAAGATCCCAGGATGAATCTACATTGTTTACATTGTGGTCGGCAACAAGCAGACCGAAAGTGAAAACATAAAACGAGGGGCGGGATGGGACACCAAAGTTAATCAAAGATTTAGGTTCAAAAGGGAACTACACGAACAATGATCGGATCCACGAATGATGGGCGTACGAGAAGACTACTTAGCATGAGGGCAGGACGGGCAGGGTGTAACACACAACACGACATGTCTGGACTAGGCTACATCATGTACTACTGACCTACAGACACAGGCCTTGGCAACTGTGGCAGGCAGGACCACTACCCATAACAACAAACGGGAGAACGCAGTTTTCTTGCTGGACTGTGAGTGAAAACTATACTCCAGCGGCATTCGGAATGACGCCAAAGCATGAAATGTGGAAAAACTAGTATAAAATATCCGAATTCGTCCGAATGTGGGAATTTATATTCACAGCGCGGGAAGGCGGGATACTGGCTCGAAATGTAGGATGATCCCGCATAACGCAGGAGGATAGGCAGATCTGTTAAAGACATTGCCAAGTATTATTTATGACAAAATATTGGTCTTTTGATACTAACACTGATGTATACTCTGCACATTTATTGATATCAACATGTGTGCAATGAAAATATTCGGACTAGGGCAGACTGACTAAATAAACAACATAATCTAGTTTCACTTGTGTTGGGCCTTTCTAAATAAAAAACAGTCTCTAAACAGCCATCTGTCTCTAATAATGTTTCATTTATTTATTCAAACTGAGCTTGCACCTTGTCAGTTGTAAATGAGCAAGATATTATATGAATGGTGAAAAACTCCAGGATTTAAAGGAAATGTCACCATCATCAGGATGGCATTCCACTTCAGCATGGGAAGAATTCAATGTGCATAAGATATTAAATTCTGTCCTCTTTTGCCTGATATCAATCATAAAGACTGAAAACATTAAAGAAGTGAAAGAGATTGAATTACTGCTCTGTAAAAAGAGTATGCAGCTCATAAATAATTTTTTGTCGGATAATCTAACAAAAATCCATCATCTTACCTTGACACAATCTGCATGGCATTTGTAAACCTGGCTGCAAAGTGCTCCCCTATAAAATGCACTGCTAATCTACCAAGAGCTTGCAACAGTGAGGAAAGATCTCTCAATGCACAATGAACCCTTCGGCAGTCATTTTCTGCGGTGAATTGGAGCTTTCTTTCAAAACCTGGTTCCCCTACAAATCTTTTGATATCAAAGTAGGTTTCCACATGTTCTTCAAAGGGATCCCACTGTGGGAGAGAAAGAAAATACATTGTCAGCACATTTTCCCAACAATGGTTGCAACTCTCTTAAAAATGAAAGATTCAATCATAAACAGTGCAATCAAACAGTGAGTCTTCAGGTGACAGAACATTCACTAGAGCAATCTGATATTCCAAAACATAAATTCAGTGACACACTTTCCAAAGTTTTTTTATTTTTTCATTTGCCACAATTTTAGAGAGAAAAATGTCTAATACCAATAAGTACATTGCCAAAAGTCACATTCAGTTTGAACCAAAAAGAGAATAATCCTGGTATTTGACAGATGACTACTTTTCTGCAAAGTGCTTTGAATAGACATAAAAATTCTATCTCTGAGGATACCATAAAAAAAAAATAAACAATAAAAGACAAAACAAAACAAAACAAAAATAATAATAAAAGATACAAATCAAAATCAAACCATAAATTTTAAGTATTAGTCAACTGCTGTGATGTGATTCATTCAAAACTGGGTGAAATGATGATGCCTGATATGCTGCAAAGACTCACCACCAACTGAAAGACTTCGGGTGTCAGAAGTTCTGCCACTTTAGCCAAAATCTCAAGATTTTGTCTCAAAAAATGCTGCCACTCTGTCTTTTCCTGAGGAGGTGAACAAAAAAATCACTACAAATTCGTTCCTTACTGAGTGCATGCATGCCTTGAATAAACTAATAGCTCCTCTGTATATTTTACTAGCTATGTGAACTGCTACAACTGTCTGTCGTCATGCCTTTTCAACATGATGACTAAATGTGTGGAACAGCAAGAGCATGGAAATGCAAGCACATTTGTGTTTCAGATCATATGTACCCGGAAAAAAAAACAAACCATCAAACAAATAGTCCACCTAAAGGCATTCTTATTTAAGCTGTTGAAAGAAATACTCTCATTATTTTGTCACTGTTGTCACACCTTCAATGGGATGCACAAATGATTTTTTTCTGTGAAGAAAATTTCCAAACACCTCCCCCCCCCCCCCCCCAACATAAGTGCATGGAAAATATAAATATGTGTGGAAGCATGTTGATTAACAATTTTATCACGTGAATAAAACATTATAACATTGGTGCTGAACTGCTGGCATATAGTACCACCAATGTGTAACAATATACCAAAATGTGCTTTGTAATTATGTCAAGAGATAACAAATTCCACTGAAGAGTATAAAAGTATGTATGTATGTATGTAGGAAAGTGAGAGACAGCTCCATATTATGAAGTTTTAAATTTATCCTATTGCTCAAACACCCATTTTGAAAGCATCGAGACTTTTATAACATTATATCTTACATCATCATCTAAAGTTTCATCATCGAGTTCCTCAAGTTGAGATTGGTTGTAACGAAACTGGAATTTCTGTAAAATACTTGACAGCAGTGAAGTCAAAGCCTCTTTATACCTATGCAGAAAAACAATGCAAAGAAATAAATATATAAGGGCTAAACGATTCATTGTATTTCTAAGAGATTTATTTCGAATTCCATTCCATGTGAAGTGTAAAGGTTTTGTCTATTTATGATTATATGTCCAAATATTTGCATGAAGTGACTGACCAACAGCACCTTGCTTTGATGTATTGTCTTATATTTTTTTTTTTAATTACATTTTCCAGGCTGTAATCACGTTTTTCTTTTAATCACTGTCAGTTTTATGCAAGAAAAGCTTACATCTTCTCTCCCAACAGTAATTTTTGTCTGTACAATGTTAACAATTCATACTGTCATAATAAAGGCAGTTGTGAGTGAAACCTTGATGACAACTGAGGGTCATGTGACATCTCCTCTGTGCAAGAGACTGGGTCTTTTCAAATCATAGTTTTGAGAAACAGTGTTGATGATGTTGAATAAAGTTCCATTTCAAGTGAATGAATGAAGAATTCTAGAAGTCAAAACAATGTGCAAAGAACTATTTCAATGTCATGAAGCACTTGTCACAAAAAGCTTGAAATGAGGATGATAATGTGGTGAAGAAACTGTCCCTTTGTTTATTTAAATGAATTACAGTGCAATGCATTCTCTCATAAATACGTTTAACTTAAAAAAGAAACAAAAAACCCTAAAGCAAATAGCACTTTCACGTAATAAATTAGATAGAAAAATATCTACAGTAACATCAAGAAATAAACAATCAATATTCACCGATGAGATACATCCTCTTTTGTCATGGATCGGGTTTCTAATTTGTTGGTGAGGTAGTCAAGGAATGTTATCCAGATATCTAAACAACTGTAATAGCCATCATTGGTTGGCTGTGAAGAGAAAGAAATGTAAAATATATGTGGAAAGCAATTACACTGAATTTCAGATAAAACTGTGAAGTCTATTTTTATCCATGGCACTGAATGTTTCATATGCATTTTTCTGCCTAAGATTAAAAAATACTGATGTGGTTTTTCAAAATATTGTATAAAAAAAGCCTGAACCTGCTGCTGATATAAAATAGTCCCTACTACGAACTAGTGGTTCGTTTTATCATTTTCAGAGAATGATAATGTTCTATCTGAAACACTGCTGTGAAAGAACTGTGTTATATGAGATATGGCATGATGAAACCAGGCGCTTTTGTCAAACTTAGGCGACTGGAGAGATCACTCCAAATTTTCTAACTGAGGGATACAAATCTTTCTCTGTCCATAAAACACGCATTTCAGAGTTAAGTTTGCTGAAATATATTGAATATATTGAAAAATTATAATTTAGTGATATGACTTAAATGATAATTTAAAAGGAATGACAAAAACTGATTTATCATTTTCTCACTAAATACATCTGCAAGAGCTTTCCTAAATTCCCAGTATCACCGACTTTTACTCCATGTAGAACTAAGATTTCTTCCTCAACAGAAAGAGAAATCAATAAGCTTCAAAGTGGTGCTAATAATTTACATGCCAAGAAACTGAACAGAGCCTGATTTCGTTGTGTGGTGTCTCATATCAGCAATTACCTGTCTAAAAGTATATTTAAATAACAAAGACAGAAATTCCAGGACTGGGAACTGTGGGTTGGATTCAAACCGACGTAAATGAACACTGACAAATAAGCGCAGGAAGTCTGTAAACTTGTCAACATACCTGTCAATAAAGAGCAATTCCATATTACAAAAAAAAAATTTTTTTTAATGGAGAAACCACTTTTTAATATGTATATTGTTTAGCTAAGTATGTGAGCAATCTTACCTACATTTCTAAAGATGTAATATCATTTACTTTGCAAACATCAAAAGCAAACTGATCAATTGGACTTTAGAATAATATTCTTTTTTATAATGTCAGAATGACCTTCTTATGAATACTTCATGAATATGTTGCCGACAGGATATAACCTTGAGCGAAGTGGAGGGGGATTGGGGGTTGTGGGCCGGGACCTGGATTGGCCAGTTTGGAGTCAAAATATTGATTTTAGTTTTTTTTCTAGAAAGAGTAATCATTTTTGTATCAGATTACAGGTCCTGAATGTTCCTATGTGTAAAAGATGGTATTGCCAATTCTTTTATTCTGCTTCTACTGATAATAGTAACTGCTGAATTCAACATGGGTTTTGTGAGGATTTCTATTGTTAAAAAAAAAAAATCAGTGGACTTATTTGGGGAGCTTACCCATTCAGATTCAGTGAAACGAAAGAAAGGAACTATCTCCACAAGAGTATATTAGCTTATCAAATGGCAAATATCCATGCTAAGGCCATATTTGAGACCCAAAAACAAGCGTTCCAGGAGGCGCTAGCGAGACAAAGGGCTTCATATTTCATGGTTTATGGTAATTTCACGATGTCCTCTCTGCCAAATTGTAGAGTTTTGTGCATACTACAGCTTTTTGAATGTTTTATAGTCAATAGACTTCATTTTTTGTGTTTTTCTTTTTTTGCCTTGTTTTTGTATCTCCTCCAAAATTTACATACATATTTTCATCATATTTTGCATACATACTTTCCTTGACATAATAACCAGAATGACAAAAGCTTTTCATTTTATCTCTTTTACCTTTTGAGAAAATTTTTTTTTAATGAATGAAAATACTAATTTTGTACACTTTAGATATAAGACATTTTAAAAAATTCACAAACAAAAATAAGTATCAAGAAAACTCAAATTCCCTCTTGTCATTTTCTAGATATTAGATGTTTGAAACGACACACAAAATTTGGAATGATTTGGTGTGGTAGTAACACTGGCTGATAAATTGTGTAAAATCCAAGATGACAGCCATTTCCATGGCAACCAGAAATGCTAGCAGGTTTCCAGACATATTCTGAATCAGATAAACATGCAAACTACACATGCACTCCCACGATAAAAAGGCCTAAGGTCAAAGACAAGAAATTTTTTTTTTTTAAATTCAGGTCCCCCCCCACCCCCCACATTCCCTTAAGTAACATTCAGTATTCCCCTGCTCAGACTTACACCTCATCGAGCTCCTCAAGCCTATTTCCAGATGAATTTGTATTACTTTCTTTGGTGATCTTCTGTAGCAAGTTGAATGTCTGTTGAAACATCTGGAGCAAAAAGTCTTCAAATTCCTGAGGCACACAGTTTTTGCTGAGAATTTCATTGATACAATTCATAGCCAGCACACCTAAAGGAATAAGGCATTCAGTATCTTTCAGTTTCACCAAGAAGATGATATGTATCAAATATCTAGTCATTTCCTACATGTGTGCAAGCCTAGGAAAAGGGCAAAAAAGATGCAGTGGTGAATTCTAACCTTCAAGCAAAAATAGTCAATTTGGGATTAAATCATGAAAATAAAAAGCTCTTTGTATCAAACCAATGTTCACATCTCTAACATATCAAAATTTCACAAAAATGTTGCCACTAAATTTGTTCCTGAAGCCATTTTTTGATATCCTAAACAGTTCAAAGGAAAAAAATATATACCAGAGATTTAAAAATTTTAAGTTATACATTCCGTTAAAAATCATATTTAAGAAACAAATCTGACATGAAAAACAGATTTTCCTTCATTTCCAATCTATTCCCAGGCCATCACAGATGACGAGAAAGAAAATGATCAGGCTTAGTAAGCAAGACTATACTGTCAACAATACACTTCCAACATCTCAATTTATTTTGCCAGAAGTGATTAATACCATATTGCAAACTGACATGTATAATTTACTTGTCCTTTTGCAGCTGATTCAGGACACGTGACTTTTTACTATCCAAGAAGTTTCGTTTGTTTCAGTAAAAGATATATTTGTAGATATTTGTCCACTCAAATTGCAATAACATTACCTTTAGAGTTGGCACTTCTGAAACATTACTAAACTCCTCGTAACAATTTTAGAAGGGACTTGGAACAACAAAAGTCTTGTTTTCTTCAAGGCAATGGCTAGCCAGACTTAAGCTCGTATAGTCTCAAAGTCTAGCCGGACTTATTCAGTCCATATCATTATCATGTAATCGTGAAGTTCTATGTCCGCATCATGTTTCTTTGGGAGGGAGTGCATGTGCCTTCAGCTTTAAACACTTTTAGCTAAAAAATATGCTAATCAGTAAATGATGGTTAAGTTTTATCATCAAGCTTGATGATCTTTTTTATTTGAAACACTGAATGAGGCCTAGATCCAGATCACTTCATTCTAATGACAGTACATCTTCTTCAACTACACCTAAAAAAAAAAAAAAAAAAGACAGAAAAATACAAATGTTCTGTCAGGAAGACACAAACACACACGTTACAAGGAACAAAAAAGAAAATATACAGATCTACAGATGTGAACACGTTGGAGTTGGAGATGAACCCTACACTCTCAGTGGATGACATATGCAAGATCTAGCAAAAGCATCTCCTTCAATTAATCCCTCAAAATTGTTCATATATAAACACAAAAACTAAATCTATGTCAAATATACACACATTAAATTTAAAAAAAAAAAAAAAAAATGGCACGGCTGAGGTTTGAACCCAGGTTCACTGGAATATTAGTCTTGTCACTTATCCATTCGGCCATGGACGACTGTCAGCTCTTGATAAAAATTAACATTATAATACTGCAATCCAAAACGACAGGTGTTGTCAATAAGTCCTGCTAGCCACTTTGTTTCCTCAAATGTCTGCAAAATTTTATGAATAATACTATGTATAACTATAAACTAAGGCTTTAAGCCTTGATTGATTTTTCCTTCTATCATATTCTCCAATATATAATTTTAATTATTTTCTTGAATATCATAATACAGCAAAACAAAGTTTAAAAGATAAAAAACACTGAAAAATAAAAAGCAAATATGTGTCCCCCATTTTGTCAAAAGTGGCATGTCTTACAATATCATCAGTAAACAAAACTACATAAATATGTGGCAAACCTATTATCAAATCAATTTGAATCATTTGAGTGCAAAATGCATATAACAGCCAAAGAATCTTTTATAGGTCTTTTATAGTTTCATACTTATGCACCCTAGCAATCAATAAAAATTTTCCAGATTATTACTTCCTACCTAATTTATGTGTGCTACTGCTGAAAGCACCATTTCTTGTACTACTGGGGCTAGAGCTCTTGCTATCTGGTCGAGGCTGACAGCCAAAGGCAGCAAAATGGAATATTGTTGACAGTAACTGAGGTCTGATGACAGTGGAAAGGGGAACCCAGCACAGATAGTGAGCCAGGCAGTTTAGGCTGGCCCAGCACAGCTGTTGGGATGCAGGGTCTAACGGAGGTAGAGCTTCCATTTGTGGGCCTCGGTTTGGACTTCCAAGAAGTAGTGAGACAAAGTTTGCTGGAAATTGTCAAAAAATAACACGCATGGGCAAAGTTGGGATCGTCACAAAAAGGAAATAAACCCTAATTAAAAATATTCCATTGTGAAACTCCAGAATAATGACAATCAGTGTTCTAACTAAAATCTCTTGTTATTCCTGATGTCTCATTATTTCAGTACACAGACAAATAAAAATTTAGTCAGTGACATTCAAAAAGAAAAATAACAGTGTTAAGCATGTAACTTTTATATGGCTACTTCTCCTGTCAGGAAACATACGTGGACAACATGCGGTATACTGTGTTTTGTTTCAGAAGATGTTATCTCGGCAGTAGGTTTTGTTTTTATATTTGCTGCCCTGATGATGGCAATCTTCTGGTCAATGCTAATAAGTGTCCTTCAGTTGACAACAGCCATGACAGAACAAGTCACGATATCTGCTGGGAACGATGGATAGATCAAGTGTCAATAGTGTGTACTTAGGCCTAGCAGTAGAGGATTGTTTAACGAATGCAAATATACTGGTGGGGCATATGCCAATGGCACAGTGAGTGTAGCTCATGTGTAATGATGTATTGTGTCCTGTGCACGTGGTCAGCAACCCATTTTATTAGCAATATTACCTAGTCAGCAAGGTAGAACGCAATACAGTGGAATCAAAATAATTCAAACTCTCATAAATCGAATTTCTGCTTAATTTGAATATTCCTGGAAGCTATGTTTTTTCCCTTCTTTGTCCTTAGTAAAAATTAATCTTTGTAATTTGAACTAAGTCTACCCTGCTCCTCATAATTCAAACTTGGGAATTCAAAGTTTCACAGCATTAATATGATAATCCAAAATTTAGTTGTTGAGTTGTTGTTTCACCCACCCACCCTGCATTGCCCCAGTATTCCCCAAAATACACTCTGACATCTAGATCTACCACTGTTTCACGAAGAACAATGTAGTATCGATTGATACATGACGTCATCACACCGCATGGTACATGCAAAGGACAAAGACTGACTAGTGACCAGTCATACGCAACTCAAACATAGGACTAGTTTGACCGACCCACGAATGCAGACTCTGCCTCAGGAGACTGACCAATGACCATCAGTTTCAAAGCAACCATGAATGAACAGTATGACCGAACAATGAGTAGGCTTAATAATAGGTCCATGGGCTGATCACACTAGACAGCGAGATGGTTGGTTTTGGTACATATAAGACACACGATCTCTCTTTCTCGACCCATTGTTTCTGCCTTTGGCTTGATCTAGTTCGAGGCTAGTGAAACCCACCAATGACTGCCAATTCTCATTGAAACGATGCTATCATACTGACCAAACACAAGCTACGTTATTGTTTGTAGATCTACACTTTGTGCTCTTTAACTCAGGTGGGTTTATCAAGTCCCAGTCCTATGAAGAGAAAATATGTCTCTCTCAATAGAGACGAAAATAAAATTGTTGCAATATGTTGACAAGAAACAAAAACAAACAAACTAAAAGACCACAATGTAAGACTAGCTTGCTTCATTCGAAGTCAATTCTTTTTCCCTTCCACTTCGAATTAAGAGGATTCTACTGTACAAGTACTGTATTGTTGTATAGCAGGCTAGCAAAGAAAGTGCACTGCTAGGGAAACCAATCATGAGGTGGGCAGTTGTGTGTGGACAGGTGGACCAAAGCTTGCGTCTGGTGAGTTATGCGGCTGTACTAGGTCAGAGGAATGTCAAAACTGACCATGTCGACGCAGAAATTCTCACTATTCCTGATGTCTTAACTTTCAGTTATAGTTATTCAAGGAATTTACTACACAGTGTACTCAGCAGGAAAAATGGGGTTTTGAAATGTTGTCCTTATTTGTGAGCTCTCATTCTCAGTGTTGTTAAACATGAAGTTCCACTGTATTTCAAAAATCCCACATAAGTAAAATGTTAATTACACATGAGGACTTCATTGCAGGTAACGAAATAATAAAGGATAACACTTCCAAGAACACACCCAAAAATAAAATATTCCATCACTATACACACAGAACAGTAACTCATGACTTTTTTTATCTACTTGTTCCAAAATAAAAAATTTATAATGTTAAAATTATGTGAATATAAAAACTAAAGGCCACGAACCACTGGCAATTGGTGATGTGGAGAACAGTTGACTTGATGTCTGACGAGATGATCTGGAACTGCTGTCACCTGATGTTGGTGATGGTGGAGGTGTTGCAGCCACTAGATGACGATGTTTTTCAAGCATGGATTCAAGGATGTCTGTTTATATGAGATAATGACAAATCATAAGAAATGATTCATTGATGAGGTATATATGTATGGCAGAAAAGACTCTGAGCTTCACAACATTTCCTTTTCAGGGCCAGTTTTGGCAAATTTTCAAACTCAAAGAATACAGTCGAATTTGGTATCAAATTTCAGCCTAAGGTTTATAGTTTTAAATTATGTAGGTTTTGAAGGCAGCAAATGCCTCATTGCAAAGAAAAGATGTCAAAAATGAGAGCACCCCAATAAATCTGTCAAAATAAAAGCAAAATCAATGTTGCATATTTTCATGAAAAGGAAGAAGAATATTCCAATCAGAAAGCTTAAGAATGCTGAAAATACTTTGCCTTGCTTAGTAGAGTACAGAAAAACTAGAAAAAATATATACAATGCCAAAATATGGAGAGGGGAGACAACGCTCTGGAAAAAATTACATTGAGTAGAAATTTTCACTCATAAAACTTTTCACTAATTACAACAGCAAAATACAAAAGAGAATATTTGAATTAAAGAAAACTTTGGTACCGATTTTGAATAATAGTATTTATTATTTAATATATTTGTGTTCTGATATTTTATGTATTATGTCTGAACGCATGTCACCTCATGATCTCTTATTATCTAACCTTAAATAAAGCTTATTGTCTGTTTCCAAAAAAAAAAAAAGAAGAGAAATAAGTAATTGGGAAAAAACAAATCAAACACATCATACCAAAATTTAAAAAGTTTTAATTTAATAAATGAAAAAAGAAGCTCAATCTTTTATCTTTTGGTCTTTTATTTGTCTTTAATACACCCCTTCTTCTCATCTCTTCTTTATGTTGACCAATCATTTTTCATCTTCTTTTTATAATAGGAAGTCCTACTACTCAGCTTATCCCCTGATGTATGACTTTATTAAAGAATACAACAGTAAGAATGAAGAAAGTGCATGAAATGAATCTAAATGAAGTTTCAGGGCCGGGAACTGTAATATCGATCCATGATTTGAGCATAAAACATCCCTTACAGCAGTATTTGCTTCATGACAGCTCCTTGAAGAAAAGAGCTGTAAAATTCGTCTAAAAACCACTCTTTCATAAATAAACTAAATCAAAATATAACCCTAAAAACATGGTCACGGACTTCGGTACGATTCCCAAATCGTATCAAATTTCATGATGGCTGCTGGGTCACCTAGCAAGTGAGAAACTCACAGCACATCACACTGAAAATGCCTTTTATATAACGTTCTAACACTCAATTCACTGAAATAACACTTTCCATTCCACATTCACTGCAGTCGTAATATCTACGAGGGATGTTAATTTAACTTCGTTCATATTGTCTTCGACATTAAAATTAACAGTTTACATCTAGATCTGAATCTCGACCACAAAATCTCTTTTGGCAGGCAACATTAAGTGATTGAGTAACATTTACTCACTGTCAATGAAGAAATAATCCAAATTCCACAAAGAAATGGAAACAGCATCCCCCACAATTCAATTTCCCCCCGTTCGATCCGTTCAATGCGATGATCCAGTGAGTTTTTTATTCGGCTTTTGGCCTCAAAACACTCTTTTTTAAATACTAGCCCTCTCTTCATGACTTCTGTGTCTTTTATTGCCTCTTCCTAGCTTTCTGGGCATAATTTTTCTCGAATTTTGTTCCCTATCCCCCATAATTATAAGGGCTCCAACAGAGCCACTTCCCGGTTCTTGGGGGCCTATATGTGGTCCCAATATTGCTTTCTGTCCAAACTAAGACATGGCTGCTAATACTGCTTCCTAGCCACAACTTAGTTTTCTCCAAGTGGGCGGAGTAGAGGCTATCGTATGTCACCACG
>JBCEWB010703556.1:0-17134 GCA_039654565.1 Peronia peronii | reverse complement strand
AACTGAAGGATACCTATCGACTTCTCAAAAAGGATTTCAAGAAACACTGACAAGCACGACTGATTTGACTGACCGAAAGCCGGCAAGTGGAAGTGTGTACAGTGTATGACTGAAAAGACAAAGGCCAAGTCATCCTCTGATACGGTTTACGGTCTACGGAGCCTAAAGGGGGGTGTGGGTGGTTATCTCGGCTGAATCTTCTGATACCGTGGTTGTGTGGCTATAAATAACGATGAAATCGTAATAAGTCTCACACATGCACATAATAGGTGTCACCCTCTCACGGTACATCATACTCGATTGGGGCCATGAGCAACAGGTGAGGTGTGAAACAGGGGACGGTGCATTATTTCAACAGGCTTGTGCCTCAGGCCTTACCCTCAGTTTCATACCGATGGGCAGTACAGCACATTGTGGGTACCGGTAGGCCTACTTGACGCGCTCAGGGATGATTTGTTTGTGGGAGGGAACTGGTTCGATACCTGAGTTTGGTCTTGGTTGCGCTTAATATGAAAGAAAAGTGTGATCAGGGAAACGAAAACCGTTCGTAATAACCGTAGTTTTCATATCAGCCCATCGTTTTATTTCTTTGTAAGCATAAGAAATTACATAGCAAAAAAAACATTTCAGCCTTCCAATTCATCCACACTGAATGCAATCCACTTAATAAAGTTTACCTGTTTAAAGTAAATTCTTTCTTAAGTCAACCCCTTATGGCAGTCCCGTTCTTATAATTATTACTATATTTTTGTGTACTGTACATGTGTATTGGTCAATGTCAATCTTGTTTAAAGTTAACAATTGTTTTAGTCCTAGGGGTTAAATTTAACTAGATTTGACTATACACATGCATGTGTTTTCCATCTTTACAACTTTGTGTTATGCTTGCAATTCACCACCACCATCTCTAAAGTGCTCACTCACATCTATCACTTGCCTCAAGTAAGATGGTATTCTATTTTATATGACCAGCTGCTTGTACACTGTATTTCCTCCTATAATATGCCCTTGTTACAAAGCTCTGTTCAGTTTAGTTTAAGACAGTTCTGGTAGTTGTTACACATTAATTTCCTGCATATTATGGAAAAAAAATATTTTAAAATTCTGACAATCTTCATTGACAAGAGAAAAATAGAGTCCACATAACATGATTCAGGAAGTTTTCACCCCATGATTTCCATAGCAAACTCTAAGCATTAGAATGAACATATTGAAGGTCTTCGTTGAAAAGGAAAAAAAAAAGGAAGTCCACCAAGCAGTAGTGAATGTTGTAGCCATATGTAGCAGTGACTGATATAGCCATATATAGCAACACGTGCTTTCTATCCTACTTTTATGTGTGGGCTTGTATTTGTGAAACATGATTCCATCCACCTTGCATTCTTTTCTTAGTGAGAGTGATCTACATACACACAGATCGGTTTTGCTTGCAAAAGGGCTCCTCCCCCTCATTTTCACATTTTAGCTCTTTCATACTATCATTATGTGTTAAATATTATTACAGTAAACAAAGGTATTGACTGCAATCATGTTCCATATAATCTCCATTATCCACCTCCATTACACTACAAAAACATTGAATCCAGTTACTGCAATTCCTCACCCATGTCAAAAAGAGACATATGTAAAATTTAAGGTTTTTTTTTTTCACCCTACACCATCTTCTGAAAGCACAAAGCAAAAATTATACACTCTTAAAGTGATTAAAACAAAATTTGCGGGGAATGGAAAACATTTCATTCTATCGCTATTTTGTTATATCCAAAGAGGCAAATTTATGAAACAGGGAACATATGGAACAACTGGACTAGTAGTACACATTCACTGTCATAAAAAATAATAATGACAGGAAGCCTGCAAGTGGAAGTGTGTACAGTGTATGACTGAAAAGACAAAGGTAAATCCTTGCTCTGATATCATGGCTCGATTGCTATAAATAACAATGAAATCGTAATGGCCTCATACATGCCGTATAACTGGCGACACCCTCTCACAGTACACCAACCCAACTGGGGCACAAGCGACGGATGAGGTGTGAAATGGGGAACAGTAGATGCATGATTCCTACATGCTTGTGCCTCAGGCCTTACCTTTCTTCTTGTGTCATACTGCTGGGCAGTACAGCACATTGCAGATACCAGTTCCTGACTCACTCACCATGGACAATTTCTGTGTTGGAGTTTGTGTCATACTGCTTGTGTCATACAATGTAGATTCTCACAAACTGATGTGTAGTCAGTCATGTTGTCAGAATATAACGGCTATTTCTCAAACTTATTTTGATCTCATACAGGGATGTATAAAATAATGTGTCCCTTGCATTAGTGCTGTAAGATGCTCTTAAAATGAAAAATGAGACGTTATAGTGCAGATACCGTTACTTTACGTACTCACAGACAATTCCTTTGTCCAAAGAAACTAGTCCGCCAACTGAGCTTGGTCTTGGTTACGCTTAATATGAAAGAAAAATGTGATCGAAGAAATGAAAACTGTTTGCTAAAAGGATAGATTTCATATCAGCCCACAGTTTTATTTCATATTAAGTATGACAAATTACATAGCAAAAAAAAAAAAACGTTCCCAAAGATTCTTTCTTAATAAGGCAAGTTTCATTTTGAGCATTTTCTTAACTCTAGAACTGTGACCCAGCCTAAGCGCTACAACGCCCTGCGGCGCACCTTGCCGGGCTTGTCAATCTGGATCTCGGTGCTAGTGCTTAACCTCAGGGTGTTTCTTCTGACTATAGAGACTCTGCCTTGGCTTTGGAGTGACACAATGCAGGCCCAGATTGACCATCTTGCTGACCAATGTCTTTCTTTAATCCCTCCCCTAACTTCACCCTTTCTTCACATGTAATAATATTTGCAATGAGCCAATGGCAGAAGGGATTGTATTTACAAGGACATGTCATTTTCATATGGGTGCCAATTTTATCACACCATTCCCATTACAGATTTGCTTATAACCTGATGCAACTGCTTGAACGAAACCACTTCACATCAGGGTGTATTTAGGTTTACGTTACAGAATCTCAGTGTAAACTGCAAGCTACCATCCCTGTGACCACGTGGACTTAAATTATTCTTATCAGATCAGACCGGCTGATGTTGACAGGGCAGGAGTGACTACAAAGAAATATATACAAGTGATCTAATGATGGCAAAGAGTGAGAGCACAAGGGAGCTATCTGATATATAAACTAATAAACTAATAGATACACTGGCTACTTTAGCTTTCATCCATAGCAATTATAGCTCACGTGTACTCTCCAAAAGCTTGATCACTGGTCAATTCGGAACTTGTTGAGTGGGTCAAGTGGTCAGGGGAGTCTGTGTTCTTATTCAGTAGGGTATAAACAAAGAGACTGCATGTATCTGATACTCTCTCGCATCATAATATAGTTTCTCTTGATTGTGGTTTCGGACCACTTGAGTGGGCCATATGGCCTTTGATTTCTGTTCTTCTCTTCCGTTCACGAGGATTTCATTTTTTGGCATGGAATTTCTCACTGCTCTATTAGGTAAAAGTTTCCTTTACCTTGTGAAGGAGTGTCTACTGAGCTGTGCATACTTATTATGGCGATAATTTGACAAAACTGTGGCTGATAAACCCCAAGTTTAAGTGACATGGTGAGAAGTATCACAGCGCAACGAGGAGCCCCCACGAATAAACATGGGCGTCGCGCGCAGGGATTCACTTTACCTGTCATATAAATACGTGGTTCACAGTTCTTGAGTTATTAACTATTTTAGAGTGTACCTTCACAAAGCATCAGATCAATAGCTTCTCAGATTCTCATGAACTGATGTGTAGTCAGTCATGTTGCCAGAATATAATGGCTATTTCTCAAACTTATTTTGATCTCATACAGAGATGTATAAAATAATATGTCCCTCTTGAGATGGGTGGCAAGTTGCGTTAGCGGCTATGAGATGCTGTTATAATGAAAAATGAGACATTATAACAGGAATGAAATTTTGAAGGGAAATATAACAAGCAAGGGACTAGCATTTATTTCTCAATTTCTCTCAGCATTTCCAAAAGGTCCCTGAACAAACAACTGTTACTGTCTTGATACATTGTCATGCATTCCAGCCCTGGAACAATGTCATGGGTTATGTCGTCAGCTTACCAATTGGTGGCCACCTTTGCCTTTTCAGAAAATGCTGTATTTTTGTGCGCCTGTGTGTGTGTGTGTGTGTTTTTTTTTTCTTTATACTTTATAATATAAAACTTGAAATAATTACATCAAAGTAGATGATTTCACGAGTATCAGAAAAAAACAAAACAAACAATGCAATGTGTGACACTAAATAAAAGACATCTCCTTTATATGAATCAGATATCTTTAGACTGATCCTATTTTAAAAGTATCTATTCTGATCCCTACACTGCTTTTGCTACTTTCCAGCAAATTCAATGTAGAAATACTACTGTAATATATTCAGAATGACAAATCTACAAACTGGGTGGTCTCCTAGTATTAATACTATTATTAAATCCTTCTTCTTTACTGAGACATTCCATACAATCATGTCCAAACAAAACTGAATGAAATAAAACAACACAGGTAAAAGAAATAGTATTTTTTTGGCATGCAGTTACCATAACAGAGTATCAGCTAGTATCAGCTGAATACCAAATCGTCACTAGTTTACAATAATGGCCTGAGTCATTTTCAGCCACTTTCGTGATAGTGAAAAACCTGTTAATATGAATCACTCAATGGAGCTATGCCATTGTAATTCTTTTGATCTAATACATAGTAATATTTCTTTTATTAATGGCATTAACTCATCTGATAGTTTTCCTGAGACATTAGTTGCATTTTGGCATAAATCTGACTCACGTCACTATCATAGAATAATGACAATATCATGTCCCCTCAACATAAATAATGGTTAAGTGACCATTTGGGAGACTAGACAGCTGCCAAAAAGTGATAAAAAAGGAGGCAGGTGAACGAAATCTTTATTTCGATGAACTATATCTATAATGTTATCTCATGAAATGTAAAAGGTAAATGAACTGTTTTTGGTCCCATAACAATGTAAATATTTATATGTATATGTCCAGAATTGAATCCTTAGAATTTAGACAAATTTATAAGTTTTTGTAACTAAAGATTGCACAAGAAGATTTTATGAAGCAGTAAACTAAGACTTCCATTAAATATGTATCAAACAACTCTAATCTATTTCACATGTAGTGAAAAACATAATGGAAATTGTTTTCCAGATTCATCAAGGCAAAAGAAAAAAAAAAAAAAGGAATTTTTCATCTCTCCTTTGTGAGTGGTTCTTTTTCTTTTTCTCTCTCTCTCTTTTTTTTTTTTAAATCCTTTTTCATTTTTTTTTTCTTTTGGATAGAGTTTGAGGAAAGTGAACTTTTACATTTGGTTTGAATGAGAAAACATTAAAAACTATTTTCTAAAAAAATAAACAAATTAAAATCAGGGTTTAAGCACCCCTCCGTAATTCCTATAACTAACTCAATTCATCTATCTACAGTCATATAAACATATACCAGAGGCATGAAAGTTTTTCTTGCAGTTCCAGGACACAGCACCCATCCATAACAAATCATTTGAACAAAATCCTCTTTGTGTGACAGATACAACACATTCAATTGCTGATGTCACTGCAGAAAGTTTCTCTCATAGCAGGACCTTTTTCAATATAGATGTCAAACAAGTAATTGAAAAATGTTGCACAACTTGCTGAAACAATAACTTATTTACATTGCTTTGTTGAATCACTACTGATTTTAATCAGCTGAGTTCTGCCTTTAGCAAAGTGTGTGAATGAAAAAAAAAAAAAAAAAGGAAATATCCTCTTTCATTCTTTTGCTTGCTCTGATAATCTCCAACATAGAGAAAAAGATATTTACGTTACTGGATCAACAATTTAAACGGAAATGTTTTTGTTGCCCACTGTTGTATTATCATAATATCACTCCCAAAGAGTGTAATTTGACTTAGATCTAAATGTTGAATAGCGTGCTTAGAATAAAATAACCTCCTATCAAATGACAATTTTGAATAGAAGGCATTTTTGCCACAATACTGAAAACAAAACTTAACTTGGGAGATATTAACTTTTCCCAAAGTTGTTGTTAGCTGTTGGTAAACTTGAGCTTCTCTTCATTTCCTCACGTTTGATTTGGGTATATGCTACCACACCTGGAAGAACAAAAATTTCATACCTGTATGAATCAAAAATTACATTTCCGTATTTCATGATAATTCTGTCTGTGACATTTATATATGACAAGAACATTTCAGAAACTCCATACATAATAAGCAAATTCACTTTCTAATAAGAGATATTTTAAGTCATCTGGAGATTTAAGTCCAAGTCAAACTGAAAAAACTAAAATCAATGTTGTTTTCTTCATTCCGCCATGTATTACTATATAACTGATTCTTTATTTGAAAAAAAAAAAAAATCTTGAAGGGTTATGGACTCTACAGAATCTCCACGTGGCCAGAAACTGAACTACAGGGAAGTTGACATTGTATTGTAAACCATAGCACAAAAAACTGGGTCTAATCCAATAACATACATTCCTTTATTTAAATGTTGGAATTATTTACTGGACAATAATGATCCATACACAAATGATTCCACAATGCAAATATAGAAGTCAAAGGCCTCCTACTCCACGACAATTCACAATGTTAAATAAACAGAACCTTCACTCCTGTCACATGATCACTATGCATAGTATGAGATTCAGGACTGAATCCACCTCAGAATGGCGCTCTTGCCATATGGCTCCATCTTACACACCAACACATCTAGATAACTGGCCACTCACAAGAGCCTGTCCCAATTTTACTCCATCTGAGTGAACACGAAAGCAGGCTTGAAAGAGTCACTGGGAGCAGCATTTCAGGTATTTTTCATTGTGCCATAATATCATCAAAAGAGATGAGTGACTTATCACACCTACCTCCCACTGTAGTAATAATGCCAAGCAACTGTAAAATCTGGATGGGATCTTGAAACAAGAGATAGCCACCAAGCAGGGTCAAACAAAATTTCAGATGACCAATCATATTATATCTGTTATTTGTTAAAGAACATGTCCTTCACTATTGATGTAATTTGTGACGCCCCAAGTTTTCCAGCATTTTATTTCTCACTATACTCATTTCACAGAGATGCCTTCTTTTTCATTTTTTTTTGTTTGTAATTATATGTATTTTCTCGCGACATTCATTTGCACAGACTAGGACCTACATGATCTGTTCAAGAACTCTTTGTATTTTCTAAATTCAGCGTTACTTTCATTATGGTGAATGGCAACAGCTTGCTATGTTATTTCTTACTGATAAGATGTTTCAGAATGTGTACAATAATCTCACAGCTGTCAATATATCAAATATTACTGAAACCAGGTACTATCTTCCAGTACTATAATGTTATTCACATTAGTCCTCTTGTAACCTCAAAGCTTTTGAGAATTTTGCCAGGGCTGCTTTGATCAGACTAAGTCAAAGCAATTTCAGTTTACTGCAATAAAAACAGTTTTTTTTTTTTCACCTGTGCATATGATCCTCAATTATATTGTGAAAATATTGTAATATTATGACATATAGTGTACAGAAGATTATTTAAAAATTAAATCTATGACATAGCAGATATTCAAGATATAACAGAGAAATTACTATTACAGCTTTAAAGTATCTCTGCACAATTTTTCAACAACGGTGGCTTCTGGGACCACATAAGCCTGTCATACTAATATCTGTCTTTTATATGGAAAAAAAAAAAATTCCACCAAAGTATTTTTCATCATAAAGGCCAATGTCCTGAAATCAACCAAACTTTAGCATCAAGGATACGTGACAGGTGAAGTATTTCCAATGATCCAAAATATGGAAAGATTTATAGTGAAGGCAACACATGCTGATATAAAAACAGCCACCTGAAAGGCAAAATGAAATAAATAAACTAAGACTAAGAAAGACATATGTGTTGCATGATACTTGCTAGCACTCTGAAAATGCACTTCAGTTTAACATAGCTGCTTGTCTATTAACAAGATACTCTGACATCACCAATAACTGAATACATTGTATTATTAAAGTGTGATATAACAAGACTGCTGTCATTCTCTATGATAAACATCTGGAAATTAGTCTTGTCTTCTTCTGTCTGTTCTTTAAGACAAAAACAAACAAACTAAATCACAGTAAGTGCACAAGCAGGAATAAATTACATCGCCCAAATCAGTACAATACATCTACCTAAACATTGTGAAACTCTAGTTTATAAAGCAGAAATTCCTCATGAGGCCTTGAATTTAAAAGTTAAGCTTGAGGCTAAACATTTCTTCCATGTAAAGTTTAATCCCTACATATTACTATCAACTCAGAACAAAAGAACATTTATCTATGAGCTGAATTATGACTACTGATACCAACCAAAGCTTCAAAGGGCCAGTTGTAGAAAACTCCATGAAAGGCATCCAGGGGCTCCAAAAATGGAATTACAAACATCAAGAGGAATGCCGACAACGGAGCTTGATAGTAGAGCAGCTGCATGGAATTGACTTGAAGTTCATGTTGCTTTTCCCCAACCCACTGAAAAACAGAAAGTGTTAATTTATTTTTTGAAAAATAAATGAAATTTTAAAAAATAACAACAATAAAGATCCAGATTTATTATTGATGAAGATTAACACAAAAAACAAAATGCTACAGAACATGAACAATATTATCATTTTCCAACAGTCATGGCAAGAATGCAAACTGTCATATCCCCAAAATGAAAATGTTGACAGTTTTCTTCATTATGACTGCAACACAATACTGAATACTGTGAATACATATGTGTATAAATTTATCGCAGGCTCAGCTTACGAGATAACTGCCTCCAGGTGGATATAGAACGTAGGCACAACTTCTATTGATTTATGCATTACAATGAGAGTAGTGCGTGTGTCTGTGTGTACATAGAGTGTGCTGCCATTGGTGGGTCCAGGAAGTACCTTCTCCTTTGAAATTTTAGAGTAAAATAATCACTGCTATACTTGTAACTTTATAGGACCCATATTTAATATTACAACATAACCAACAAAAACATCAAGCTATCCTGAGAGAATTGCACATCGCAAAATCATAATTTTGACACTGGAAAAATACTTCATAAAGTTTTCTTGGTTAAATGAGAGAGTTAAAACAAATTAAATCTAATTTTTGCAAGTCTACTATAAATATTCTTTTCTTTTTTTTTTTAGGCCCTTCAATCCTAAGAAAGTAGGATTATGTCGGCTCTAAGTGGCTGCCTGTTTTTGCTGAGAATTTTTGTGGGTAGAAATTTGGAAATTAGAAGTTTTGCCTGGATAGCAGCACTGTTTTCTCTTCATCGATTTTGAACTTCTCTAACATACGTAACGTAGACAAGGGACCTCCAAAATATATTTGCCTTTGTCCGAGATGGCTCGATGTAAGACTTCCCTATTCCGAAGAAGCCAGGGAACTATTCAGTCACCGAAAAAATGCAGGTTTTCAATCTTTGTGTTTTTCCATCTCCCAATGGGAGGACCTTGAGCTGATCTCGGCCACAACCTTGCTGACCTAAGTTGTTTTCACCATGGAGCAGACGCCAAACCACATAGCCAAGTGGCGACGCCAACTACAAATATGAAATTGACCAGCTACCTTGTGAGTTAATACAGAAATTTTGATGATGAAAACAAAAAAAATTACTTACCACCTGATAAAGTGAAGTCACTATGACACCAATTGTTGCGAATATAATCCCTGTAAGATTGAACTTCAAATCATAACAGGAATTCAGGAAAACACCAACCGTTATGGGAATCTGTATAGGATTGGAAAAGGCAATGCTGAGATCTGTTGTTACTGTCTGGTGGAATATCCACCTGAACTGATTCAAAAACATACATGTATTGTTTGAGATGGCAAAATCACATGATGACCTCCTTTTTTAAAATTCCAATAAAGTAATTTTAAAATTAAAAAATTATGTGTGCATAGTCTAACACTAATGTGGCCTATAGAAATAAAAACCATTCTAAGGAGCTCAATAACACTGGCTGAGGAGAAGAAACTCTGTTCAGAGTCTCTTTTGATGTATCTTGTAAGTAAGATCTGAAACAGTTAAATCTTTGGAGATCAACATCAGGCTAGCCAGGTCCTCATAAGAGAAACTACAGGGACTCATGCCAATCCTGGTTTCAACAAAAGAGTAAATCCTCCTGGGTCTTCCATACTTGGGAAGTGACAGGAGGAAAAACTCTCTCTACCAAAGTCCATCTACTTCAGATTCAGAGAATATAATGAAGAGTCAACAATAACCATAACTGAGCATCTTCAAACCTATCTTTTAAATTTAAACCCTCTGAACCTCAGCTACATCTAAAGAGTTAGACTAAATCTGGCCATGATCATGATGGAAGTAAAGGGGAAAAAAAGCCATTTTTTACACTTTTATATTGAGGTATATGCAATAAACAGCACATAATTGAGGCTATCTTCTGCGTGATGGATATTGTTTAATCAAATATAGTTCTATGCTGCATGATAATTTAACTTGTCATTTTTGTTTCTAGATCTAGATCTAGATCTACATGGCTTGCACGCCAACATTGTTACAATCTAGATCTAGATCTAGTTAAAATCTAGACCAGAATCTAGATCTAAAGAATCCACACCGTTGGAACTACAGTACCGGATGTCCATAAAGTCTCCTTACAATTTTAAAAATTCATTAGAAAGACAGATGATAGGATGGATTTGATAATTAGATTTATTCTAATGTAATCAGTGGTTGTCAAAGTTTTTTTTACCTCATTTACACCTCTATATGGGCACCATTAGCTGCATGAAAGACATCAAGGTGGTGCTTCCATTTCTTTCCAAGTTCGCTGTAGCATAGCCCCATATTGAGCAAACATGGAAAGAAATCGAGTAGTCTTGATGTACTTCGTGCTAATGGTGCCCATACAGAGGTGTAATAAATGAGGTAAAAAAAAAAAAAAGAAACTCTGACAACCACTCATTACACTAGAATAAATCTAGTTAACAAATCCTGTCAGCTGCCTTTGTAATAAATTTTTAAAATTATAAAGAAACTTTATGCACACCCCGTAGATCTAGATTAGATGATTAGAACTACCAACTTACCAGAGTAAGTTTCACATTTCTTGAAAAATTCCTCCCATAGAAATAAGTTTGGATAACTATTATACATGGCGTTGTCATAGTTTTAATAATCTGATATGTGCCGACAGTGTTTGATTGAAGGGAAAGGTTTGTGAACACAACAAACCCACAAAATGATATTGCAAGAGGTAACATTGACATGAGTGGAAGACTTTTTGGTTGAAAGATGTTCGCCTGGCGACATATCAATAACCCCAATGAAGTTATGACGAAATGAATCCATGTGAGAGTAATATTAGGAAAACTATATTGGGTGTAAATCCATTTATTAAGCAGAACTATCACAATTGAACCAGCGATGTTCGATAGCGCCCCCCAGAACACAAGCTTTTCTTTCGTGGTAACCATTTTGTTTCCCTTCCGGGGATGCTCCAGCACCGGAAGTTGTAAAAAGTTGATAATGTTCGGAATGAAACGAATTGAACATAATAATTTGGAAATGTGGAAAAAAAAAAAAAAGAATAGTTTCACAGACAGTATATATTTAAGTAGGTAATTTATTCTAATTATAATGTGTATACATGACCTCAACTATTTCACCCATTATAAAGGCAAACTTGCAACCTGAAGTATAAGTCAAATATTAGACAAGACATTTTTTTTATTCTAATCAGATTTTTTTTATTATTATTTTTGTGTGAAAACTTGGGAACAAAGTTTTAATCTCCTTGGATTTTTTAATTTTTCTTTCTTGTTGTTATAATTGTTGTTGTAAAAGTTGTTGCTATCAAATTGTTCCTGTTCTTATTATTGTCTAACCAAAACAATTGCACAAACATTTATTCACATATTTTGCGTTTCCTCAGATTTTTGAGGGGGATGCCGTCAAATACGTTGACGGAATGATAGAGATTCAGATATATCGAATACAGAGATTTCCCCGAGCATTGATCTGGAACATTGGATAAACAAACGAGTTGAATCTTTCCTTTCGACAGGAGAAAACCTATCCACATATCAGTATCAGACATAATCGGGTGGTCAAGGGCTGTTTGAAAATAGCATGTTAAATTTGGGATCATGGCGTGAAAGAAACAGTAAACATATTGAAGATCATTCATAATAAACAGGTAAGTTTAGATCACGATCTCCTTGGTCGTCAACGTGCTAGCTGAAGAAGCAAACAGGATGCAGATTGTGACACCAATTTAGGCTTAGCTTTGTATGAGATCCAAGGTCCAGATCTAAAGATCTAGATTAGATTTAGATCTAGTCTCTTGTCTTTGACTGAAAAAAAAATGAGAGGAAGTAAAAGGAGAAATATGATCAATATCCATTTTTTGAAAAACGGAGTGCCTATTCAGTAGTCCTGCAAATAGGAATATGCTGCGGAGCTCCTATTTACTATTTGCAGTACTAAGCAAGGCGAAGTCACTCCTGTTCGCAGTACTACTGCATTCTATGTTACTTTGCAGTGGTAAAAGTGTTGGATTTATAATCCCAGAAATTGTGCTGTTCTTTCTTTCTTTTCTGTCGCTTGCTTATACCAGTAAGGGCGTCATGGGAACAATGAGACATCTGTCTGCTGCACGTCGGAATGCCTGGACCGGGGGAATGTTGTAAAAAGATAGAGTCTCTTTCACTCTGTCAATCCAGGTCTTCTGGGGGTGTCCTCTGGCTTTGCAGCCACTGAACTTGTGTGTTTTATGCATATGTACTATTCAGTAGGTTAAAAAAATAATTTTTATAACAATAAATAGGCCTAGTTTTTAAAAGGGAGTGACTTTAGTCCCCGATCGGGGCTAAAATCCATAATTTTGTTTTTTGCATTTACTGTTGTACCCTTTCCCGAGAGCATTCTGACGTTTTACCTCGTAGAACTTCATAATAAATTATTATTGATGCACATTTGACTAAAATGTGGATCATTGATATGAAAAAAAAAAAAAAAGGTCACTGACAAGCTTAGTGACAAGCTTGTCACTGACAAGTTAGTGCCCTCAGTAGTATAATAATTATATTTTCACAGCTGGTCACTGAACCTTAAACAGTTGAGATAACCACCCACAAGGAGGTTGAAAAGCTTATCAAAACCGTAACCCTGGTCACTGTCCTCCGTGGCCGAATGGTTTAGTGACTGTCGTGGCGATCTTGCAACCACCTGAGAGTATGAGGTTCAAATCATAGAAGCTGCGTAGTTTTTTTTTTTTTTTTTTTTTTAAACATTTTTATATGATGTATTTCTGTATTTGACGTTATTTTTCTTACATTTCTGTACGTTTTTTTAGGGGTTAGTTCAAGGAGATGTTTTCAGCCAGCTAGATCTAGAATGTAAATACCATAGACGTAGATCTAGATCTGGATATCTATGTGTTATCAGCTGAGAATGGAAGACCGATTTCCAATCCAGGGTAGTTTTTTTTTTTTTAAATTCTTTTCTATTCCTTATATCATGTGTGTGTTTTAGAAGGAATCTTTCTATTTTTCTGTCTTGTTTTTTCTTTTTGAGGATGTAGTTGAAGGAGATGTGGAATAGAGGGATATGAGTTGGGCCTTAGTCCTATGGAATTTCAAAATTTATTGCAATGAAGGCATGTCAAAACAGATCACACATGACTGCAAATATAGATCCAAGGATTAGTTTTAATTTGCCAATAATGATAATGAATGCTGTGCAAATTGTAAGTTTCGTGCGTAAATGAACACTACCGTAAATAGGAAATCCGCGGTACTGCAAATAGGAGCTCCGCCACATATTTCCTATTTGCAGTACAGTACTACTGCAAATAAGGGCAGCCTTTTAAAAAATGAAACTTTGTGAAACATGTAGATCTAGATCTAGATCTAGATTTCTAGAAAGTAGTTGACTCTAGAGTAGGGTGAGATCTCTACACAAGCTTTCCCCATATTTTTGTGTATTATGAATTGTCCAGCATGGCCATCTAAAGATTGCATCAAAACAGACAGATTAGATCTAGATCTACATGATGACATTATGTGAATGTACACATATAGAGCTACCCATTTTAATCTAGCCCTTATTTTGCATTGTCTTTTAAAACATATTATACAGCAATGCTGAAAGGAGTTGATGTGTTTTTGTTATTGTTGTTTGCTTTAGTGCCTTTTTTCAAGAATGAGGGGTTTGATTTGTTTTCTTGTTTGTTTTTCAAGATCATCCAGAATGAATGAAATTTGGAGCATTGACTTTGTGTGTATCAGTTTTTTCAATTGGGCCTATAAGGAGTTAAGATCTTGTGTAGATTTAATATTGTTTAGGCTATCAATATTGTTTCTTAACTCTATCAAGAGGAGAAACAAGTCAAAACTCACTCATTATAGCTTTTATATCCCCCAAGGTCCTCACCAGATAAACTAGATCAACAATAATACAATATGGTGATAAGCGGTATTCTTCTAATCTTAAGGCTTAAAATGTCACATTCAGAGACACAAATAAATATTAAGAAACTCCAGCACTACATAAAGGTTTGAGTTGATACTTTGCAGATTAATTTTGTTTCCGTAGGAGAATTCTTGAAGTTAAAGCAAAAATGGCTTGGTGTTTGGGTAAAAGTATATATAAATATATATGAATGTTCGGGGTTTTTTAAAATTAATTTTCACAGAGGAAGATAAGTGGCAATGGGAAAAGAAGGTGAGCTGTTGAAGGCCATCAAAGAAAAAGACAGTGGAAGAGTGCAGGTAAGGAATTTTTGTTTTAAATTAAATGTTACTTTTAATATTGATTCTGTATGGTTACAGATCAGTAGATATGTTAATTTAAATTCATCCGTAGGCCTTTGTAATCTTTCATCATCAAAATACATCAATAAATCTGTGATCACTAGAATGGCTAAGAATGGGTCACCATAATATATTTCTTCTTCTTTGGTCAAAGTAACCCATTATAGTCATGAGATGACAGAAGTTTGAAGGAATGCTGTAGTCACAATGGAAGGCTGGCTATCGTCAGGTTGACACTTGATAAACTTATCCATCAAAATGTACAATAGCCATTTCCAACATTTTTCAAAAGACAGCTTAAATATAATGATTCAAACAATGGCCAAATTATAATCTGTTTTCTCCAAGAAGATCACATGTAATGTTCAGGCCACTGCTCTTTTTATCCAGAGTTTGAAATCGTAAATTATAAAGGAAATGGAAATCTGGTGCAGTTCATTACTTGTTGACTGCTGTGAAAGCATAATAAATCATTACTTTATTCAAATATTACAAGATAGTGTGTTTTGTTGTTGTTGTTGTTGTTGTTTTTTAAGAGGAAGTTTGTGCAGATACTCCAAATATAACTCAATTCAGTAACCTTTTAATGCTCATTTAAAGGACTCATGTGTCAACAAGACAGCTGTTTTTAATGTCACATAAATTCTGTTTCAGTATGTACATGTATGTATGTATGTATGTATGTATGGCCAACAGTTATGAACGATAAAGTTGAGCCTAGCTTTTCTTTCATTTCTGTACCCTGATATGGGATCTTAGACCAAAATCTGATGCATATACAAGCGGGTGCTTACTGGACACTCACTGACAACAAGTAAACTGTTTTTGTGTCTCAGAAACTATTGTCAGCCATTGTGAAGAAAAAATCACAAGATGAAAGCTATTGTTGGCAGAGCATGGACTCTGGTCATAAAATCCATGTTGAGCTAAGGCACATCAATGTTAATGTGCAGGAACCCGAGACAGGCTATACACCACTTCTTTTGGCCGTACTCAAAGGTAAATTGATAGTTCTTCCTCCATTTCTTTATATTGTTGAGAAAAATGTGAGCTAGTGGTTAGAATTGTGTTATGTAATTATAACCTGAATGGTAACAATATTGAGTGAAGGTGTTTTTGCTTTGGCATTACTCTTAATTTTTTAATCCCTGTGCAAATAAATTAAATCCTGTGCTTTGGCCTCTCTTTTTATCTGATATCTTTGCAGTGAACTAGGTATGTAAGAAAAACCCAGTGAGATTTGAGTGTTTTTTAAAGTGAACATCATATACATAATTGATTCAGGTTTTGGTTTACCTAAAAGTAATCAACATTGCATTATGATTTTCACCACTATAGATAGCAGCCCAAATTAAGACAAGCTTTCTCCTAGACAAGAGTTATAGTGGTGGGTAAAAGAAAAGTATAAAGTTGTCTCTCATAAAATATTTCTTATATTATGTATTGTAAATGGGGTGTATGTTTGTATTTCAGTGCAGTGTTTTGATATGCACTTCTTTGAATATGATTTTTAATTTCATCTTGCAGGAATGAAAGAAATAGCAGAGCGACTTATTTTCAACTGTGCAGATGTGAAAGCCAAAGATATCAAAGGGTATACAAAATCCAGTGATTTATGTGTATGAGAGTTTAAATTGTAGAAGACTTCATCAAAACCAAAGCCTAGCAATTCAGTAGATTTGTAAATATATTTTCATAGTCTTGTTTGATTACTCTTTTGAAAGCTATAATGAAATAAATGATAAAAATTAAATTCAGGACCATCATACATCCACATCCTGAAATCCTCACATCTACCTTTAATTTATGATTATTTCACTTCATTTCCCAATTTTTGTGCAGAGAATAAGAGCATCTTTCACCACTTATTTTTTCTGACTTTTCCTGTAATTATTACAGAAACACGGCATTACATTTAGCTGTTTTTCATGGGAGACTGGACATTGTAGAGCTGTTACTTTTCAATGATGCAGAGGTAATGATCTATCAATCTGTAATGTCAATGATATCTTTCTTTCCATCTATTGATTTTGCTCCTTTCGTATGTCACGGTGTCGCATTTCGGCTCGAATCGGGACTTTAAATCTCCCCCACCAGCGCGCCTGACACGAGGTTAATGGCGGTCACGTTGCCCTTATTAATAGTTGATTTTAATCCTTTATATCTGTCGTCCTTCAATTACCAGCACTCATCTGCCTGTTCTATATTCAAGAATCATTTCTCAGCTACAATTCTGTGAAAACGCGATGT
>JBCEWB010703445.1:0-17134 GCA_039654565.1 Peronia peronii | reverse complement strand
TCAACCAAAGCGCGACAGGGATTCCAATATGGCGGACTTCGCTTCGCCGCGGAATGGAAATAGTGACGTAAACCCTGAGACTGCACCTTCTGTATGTATCTATTCTGTGTTACATACTACACATGTATTGTGAATGTGCCATGCCGCGGTACAAATAGGCCTTATATGTGTTCAGAAGGGGAGGGAGGAGGGGGAGGCAATGTACGAGAAGCAGCACTTCTGAGCAATTGATTGACAATCAAGCATCCTGACTGTAACGAATCATGATCGTGCGTGCGGGGTATATGCGAGTGTGTGTTGTGAGCGATGTTCAGTTGATCGTAATTGTGTGCTGGGCCCATGCAAGTGTGCAGCGAAGGTCGCGCGAAGCTTCGAGGAGGGTCCAATTGGTGCATGAAGTAGGTCACATGTACTAGTGCCAGTACATTCAACATAGTTCTACAGGGAAAATGTTTGACTCGAGCCAGTATATATATGAAGGCTCGGCCGGAGTGAGAGGACAAGTGGATTGCAGAAAGAGAGAAGAACTGGAATGCAGTGAGAGCTGTGTGCATCGAAGTTAGACAGCTGCCCTGAAGTTTGTATTGCTATCAAGCACCTGTAATAAATTCTGCATCATTTCGACATGAGGATTCCTGTTGTTATTTCTCCATCACTGTGTGTGTCTCATCCGCATTCAGTGCCTCATCGCCACTTACAACATCACAACAAACACCCTTACACACTCAAGAGTTTGTGACACTGACAGTGCCCACAGTACAGGTGTACATGTACATGTATAATTACACATGTACATGTAATACTAAGTATGTCGGCAATGCTAGACTATAACAGGGCATTGTGCCTGTGTTATGATAATCACTGTCTTGGTTCTAGCACTATGATGGGATAGGCCAGATTTTAAATCGTGCTTGGTTTTTTTTTCACTTGTGGTTGACTTGCTTGCATATAGACATGCTCGCAGACTATGTGATGGCTTCCTCTAACCAATTTCAGAGTTAAAACTTTATTAATACTGATAGCCCACTTCAGGGCTACAAGTTACTCAAGAGCCCTTTCAGGATTAAAACTTCATGAACAGTCCTTTTCAGGGCTAAAAGCTATGCATTAACAGTTCTTTTCAGGGCTAAAACTACATGTGTACAAACAGTCTTTTCCAGGACTAAACACTATAACGCCATTCTGCCTGTCCTTTTCATTACTTCACTTTCGCTTTCAAGACAGCCCTTATTAGGCTAACAATCCATTTAAACAAGTGGGTTTGAATTTGAGATAAAGGGAAAGTTCAGAAGCCATAGCAAGATTTGTTTATAAGGGAAATAATCCTGTAATAAAATAATTAAAGTAGTGCTCATCAGTCATTCGATAACTGTAATAAAACAGCAATGAAATAAAAGAATTTCCATTCCTGGCAGTTTCTTACTAACCATTTTAGATTGTTCATATTTTTATTTTTTAAATATTTTTTGTTTGTTTCTTTTTTTTTCTAATATTAGCGCCATTAGATGGATGCTTTCACTTGATTTTTGTGTATTTGTGTGACATTGGGTTTATTTTCCTTCAAGCTTATACAGTGAAGTCCGCTTAAGATAAACCTGTCAGGACCGAGTCAGCAAGTTTATCTTAAGCAAGGTTTATCTTAACCATTTTCAAGAGAAAAAGCCTCTCACATAAGCATAAGAGGTGGACAATATACACAGTAGCCTCCCCTGTTCTTATAAACTGTCTGCGTGACCCTCACCACAAAAACAAAACTCATTGTCATTTTGGAATGGATTAAATAATATTTTTACGTTGCGATCGGTTCGATGGATACTGATGAAGAGTAGGAAAAGAAAAGAGCGAAACTACACTTGTTTGTACAGTACATATACTGCTTCTTGGAAGGGAGAGGTGGCACCATGTGCTGACACGCACATAAGAGGTGGTGAAAAGGGAGGCTACGCCAAGCATCAAGTGGGCCTCGCATGCAAAGACTGCGTTGGTCTAGATAGTAATACAAGGTAGACAAAGCATTGCCCTTCCCAACCTACACTCCCCTCCCCCTACCCCACCCCTTTCCATACACATGGCCCTTTTACACCATCAAGGTGGTAGGCAGTGTACTGATTTACACTTGTGGGCCGACACGAAGGGTTTATTTTAAGCGGAGGTTGCGTTGTCGGCGTTTGTTTTAACCAGTCGTTCATTGGTATTGGAAAAGAAGGAAAAAAATCGGGACCACAAGGAAAGTTTATTTTAACTGAGATTTTATCTTAAGTGAGTATCTTAAGTGGACTCCACTGTATGTTATGTGAAGTTAAAGTATATATGACTTCAGAAATTTGTGGAGAGATCATGATTGAGATTCGCATGCATTTTTGTGATGGGCCACTAGCACATTGATGATCCACTGGTGCTGCAGTCAGGGCATCAAGTACTGAGGCAGATCATGTTATAGAGTCATTACAGTAAACTTCGTATCCAACAAGCTCCATATCAATGAGACCTTGGATCCATAAGATAAATAGTAATTTCTATTCTTTGTCCTTTCTTAGTCCTGTTTAAAACACCTTGGGATGACAGAATGCCAAATCATGCAACCCTGGTTCCCATGAGATTGAAATCTAGCCATGGCCTCAAGCCTCCAGTCGTACTACTTACTTGGACTTCATTAGCCATAATGAAAAAACATGTTTTAATTACACAGCCAGTTGAACCATTAGGCCTAGAACATACACAGCTGCAATACGTTGGTATATATGTGTATGGGCGTGAGCACTAGCACCAGAGAGACGCGAAGTGAAAGCAGAAAATACGCTAAGTCACGGTGGGGTGTAGAGGATATAGTATGGCGAGGGAGAGATAGGCCGTGGGTAGTGGTAGCATGAGAGTTGCCTATGAAGAGGCAAGTAAGATGTGTGGTAAAAGGTAGAAAACATGAGACTGAACAGTAGTCACATTCTAGGTTTACCCATTTGCCTCGAGGCCTTCTTTATTTTTGACTGTATATTGAGTGACGATTGACCAGTGACCAGTTAAGCTGATTCGACCAGTCGGTGCTATATTACCACCTATTAAAAAAAAAAAAGAATCTGTGTATGCACTGGTCTCGGTGCACACATAAGTTTTTTGTTTCACTTCTGGCACCCTCAGTCTCAATGTTTTATCCAACGAAACCTCAGATCCAATGAGGAATGGCTGATAAACCAAACAATCCGTGTTTGCTGTATAATTATAATGATTCCAACCTATCAGGATGAAATTTACAATTGAACACTGGCTATCACTTGAACAAGGTTTGTGGTACCGAATTAATTTCTTTACAGTCCATATATATCTGTTTCATGTGCTACTCAAACAAAACATAGATTTGTTGAACAGATTTTACCATGTGCAATATTGTGTAAGCTATCATGCAGACAAAGATAATCACTCGTTGCTGGGGTTTAATTAGTCCTGTTGTGGTCCTGCAAAGCTGCCTGTCATTTGTTTACCACCTTTCCCCACCTCCCTCACCCATTTATCATCTCTATGCCTGGACATAGCTTTCATGTAGTCCTGATACAAACCAATCAGACCAGTAGGATTTAGGAAGAGGAGAAACTGCTGTCGCCCATTAATATTTCTACATAGCAGAATCACAGGGGAAAGAAGTCTGATTGCCCTTACACTACAGTGTCCATAGTGTACTATTACTATGTGTACTGCAGAAGGTTTTGCTAATGCTATGATTCTTTTTTTTTTTCTTGTTATGGCAATTTGTGTGCAATTCAGATCACAGATTCAGTTCCCTGATCAGTTTGAGCTATAATTTCACACTACTCACCTATCTGCTCAGTCAAGCCTATTAAGGACAAAATGAGGAGTGATGACTGTATAGCTCTTAACTCATCTTATTATACCCAAGGTCACAGTTTGCTGGATTTAATGAGTTGTGGGTCCTACCCAATGTAGCAAATTATCATCATTGATATTGATCTAAGCACATTGTAAGTTTGGTATCCAATAAGTTTGCCTTTCTGAAAGAGGCTTATTTATCATGTTATTACATTAAATAGCAAATTTATTTGTTAATTAATGTTAGGATATAATTTAGCAGCTCTCTTGAGTACAAGAAGTTAGAGAGAATGCATTACATGAACTTGTTGCAGGCATCTGTCACTCTCAAAAAAAGGGTAGAGTTGTATTCTGTATGTCTTGGTTTGTCTTACTGCATCTATTATGGCTGAACAAGCCAAGGTGCAAGTGACATTCCCTTCCATAAAACGCACATCTCAGCAAGTTGCAAACTTCTCTTCTAAGGTCTTGTTTCAATAACTGTCTCCAACAGGGAATGATGGTTAAAATCTTGAAAAAAAAAAATGGATCTTGCCCTGCTTATAATAGTCTTTGGCTTCAGACAATTCATGGGTTCAAAAATTAGTACAGATAATGTTTCATATCCATTGAAAATGTACCCAGCTCTATGCCGTGCAATAAATTATCTCAATGATCACAATCCAAATTCATTGAACCTTGATGCCTGACTATTGAATTCTGTAGAAAGAAAATTATTTTTCTGAAAGATAACCACTATGATTGTGCCTGATAGGATAGTTTACATAAGAAGTTACCATAGCTCTACAGCAATTATTTTGACTTTCTTGCATCAACATCAGATTAATCAGCACAATCTAGTCATACATTTACAGTCCGCACATTAATTTTACAACTTCTAATGACCTTTTCACACTGCAGAGCTTTTCCTTGCATTGAACACAATATTTACATTAATATTCTTACAATCCTTGCCTGCCTTCATACATAGCATGGACTCATGGTACGCATAAGTTTTATTTGCTTTCGATCATGTTGGCAATTTTAGAAAACGGAGGATTTAAGAGTCATTGCCTATCAGTACCACATAATTGTAGACCATGTCGTCCCTGTAAGTCTCTAATGCGTAAGTCCGGAAAATTGGGTCATGACGGTTTTGGCTTTATTGAACTAGAATGGGTTTCCCCCACCTGCGCTATAAATATCAAATCCATGGAACCATTGAAAGTTACCCTTTTTGTCACGTGATCTAAACGTGTGATTCATGATTTCACTTCCATTTATTAAGTTTTTTGTCTCCCCTGTAAATTTCGCCTCTGCAGACTTACGCGTTTAGAGACTTACTGGGACGATACACATTTTCTTTAATAAATGATCAGACATGAGCATAGTGCATTTATCCATGGAGGATAAAACTAGCCACATCCGTGATTTTTACAGACCTGGTCTTTAAATATGACTATAAAACTGAGTTTCAGGGGAAATATTATGCAAAGAGTTAAAGAGATAAAGGAATTTATCCCTCAGAAAAAAACTTGAGTGACTGGACAAGTAAAAACCGAATTCAGGCAAATTGAAATCCACAGGCGAAAATTCAAGATTCTAAATGAAACCTTTTTAAAAAAAAATCCTGGCAAATGTTTATTGCTTTAGGATAGACTACAGTAACATACTTTATTTGCTACAGAGCTTTAATTTTTTATTTTAAAAAAAATTTCTTTCCAGGGTCCAAATCATGCAGTTTCCACAGCTTGTACCACAGGTGTTCATACCATTGGAGATGCTTCACGATTTATCCAAAGTGGAGATGCAGATGTCATTATAGCAGGTGGCTGCGAAGCATCAGTTACTCCAGTCGGCATGGCTGGCTTTGGTCGCATGAGAGCACTGAGCACCAATTTTAATGCAACACCTGAACTTTCCTCGAGGCCATTTGATAAAGATAGGGATGGATTTGTTATGTCAGAAGGAGCAGGTCTGTTGGTATTGGAAGAACTTGAGCATGCAAGACAGAGAGGTGCTTCCATCTATGCAGAAATTTTGGGTGTTGGGTTATCTGGTGATGCCAATCATATAAGTTCACCATGTGAAGATGGCAGTGGTGCCAGACAGTGTATGGCTGCAGCCATTAGAAATTCAGGAGTTAATAAAGAACAGATTGGGCACGTCAATGCACATGCTACATCAACACCTTTAGGAGATGCAGCTGAGAGTCGTGCCATTTCTGATCTTTTCGGTGCTCATGCCAAGAACATCTTAGTAAGTTCAACAAAAGGAGCCACTGGCCATCTGTTAGGGGCAGCTGGCAGTGTGGAGGCCATCTTTGCCATCATGGCTTGTCAGTCAGGACATATCCCTCCTACTGTCAACCTGAACAACCCCTCGACTGGCTGTGATCTGAACTATGTTTATGGTACATCAAAGTCATGGGAGAGGCAAAAAGGACCTAGAATAGGACTGACAAATTCTTTTGGCTTCGGTGGAACAAATGCATCCCTTTGCTTTTCTGAGTATGTTGATGCCTGAAAACATTGTGTGATTCTTCTCAATTTTACATGGATTACTGCAACAATCAGAAATCTCGTTTGTTTTGTTTCCATTTTGTTAAAAATAAATGATATAATATGAAAATGAGCAATATGCTTATTGTTGTTTGCTGAGAGATTATCATTGTTACTGTGTGATTCATACATATGATTATTTGACACTGTGTAATAATAGATCTACTATATATATGCCCCTTTTTTTCCTTTTTCTTGTTGATTTTTGCTTGTACATCAGAATTTAAAAAATGTTTATGATCCATTTTTATTGACGCTGATGTTAGAAACAAAAATGTGGTTCATCTGCCTCAATAAAAGCAGCATCAATGAAAATTCAGAAGTTATTGATCTGGTAAATGATCGATGCACTTGGGACTAGGAGTGAAAGTAGATATTTCAAAAATATTTTTATATTAGTGATCTCCACCTAAGAACCCGCCGCCTAAGAACCTGGTCCGCCTAAAAGCCTGCCTCTGCTGCAAAAAGGAATTTTTTCTCTATAATTTACCCCTCTAAGTCTCCGCTCCCAAATAAAAAATGCATCCAAGAGCCTGGTGTCGGGCTAAGACACGTGAATACTTATGGTGTAATTTCACATCAGATTGTTCACTTGAGAGAAATGGACAGCTCTGGATGTTCAGTAAACTAAAATGGGGATGGGGATGGAGGGAACAGCTAGACAAAGGAGTGGAAATGATGGTTGAAGTGTGACTGCATAATCAGGTCACATTGTGGATAACTCGTAAGCACTTCTTTGTTTGACAACATGTGGTACGGCACCTGTGATTGGCTCTGTGTATAAGGAGATTAAGTTTAGCCTTTTGACTGGTCAGTTGTTTTCCTACTTTGGTTGGTCTGGCTACTTTTCAATACTTGAGTCACTCGTACGATTATCCGTAGGGTAACATAGCAATATCATGTTGTCATTAAAGAATGATACCGTTAAGTGAAAACTCACTCGACGTTTCCCACACTGGGCATTATTGATGAAATTATATGCTGAGAAAGGTTAGGAATTGTTAGATCTAATAACAACCACACAGGGCATAAAGCTGTTCTTATTCGCTTAGACAAATCTTTAACTAACAGTAACAATCAATTAATTGTAGTAGTTAAGACAGTCTGTGGTCAGACAGGTTGCATAACTTTTCAATCCGCCTAAGAGCCCACTTTTTTTGTCTTCTGGCGACTGGGCTCTTACGCGGAGACCACTGTACATATTATGTATGTGTATAGTGCATTTTTTTTTTTAAATCGTACATTGATCTTTTTTTTTCGGGGGGGATTCTCTGGTAATTTTTAACATAGAGAAAACTTGTATGATTGCATAATTGCATTCTCATATACCAGAATATATGGTTGTTCTTGAAAACAATATTCTGAACACCAAAAAAAAAAAAGCCTCCTCAACTGTTGTTGTTGATGTTCCATACAATAAAGACAGGATATAAAAAGAGAATAATTAATAAAATATGAAGGACTTTTTATATAACAATCATTGGTTCAAGAACTGCATGGACCATATTTTCAAGTTTTATCTTCAATGTCACACTCTATTTTCTGAATCAGGGGATTAACACACAGACATATATGATTAAGTAATATTTACTTAAAGAAAAGAAGTTGATTTAAGGATTTAATTCTGTTTAATGGCATGTAAAACTGAAATGATCTGAAGACACCTATATTATACTATCCCTAAAGAAGTGAAATCAAGAAACAAGATATATTTGACAGACATGTAACATAATTTCAAAACAAAATGTATCAAAAATGAAGAAAATTATATGAGAAAATTGAATACATAAATACCATACTATACACTTTAAAACAGTGCTCAAATACAGAATGTAATTTTAGAACAAGTCTGAAAAAAAGAAGATCCTGATAGAGAAGCAAAACATGAATTGTGCTGCGATAAAGTACAGCCCTAAAAAACCTGACCCGTATAAACTTAAAATATTAATATATTTGTAACTGGCAGAAAATTCAAGATTAATAGAAATGGATTCACCCATTTCACTGACTTCAGTTTCATACTGCTTATGTACAGGATTTCAGTTTGAAATTTTCAATAGCAAAGCATTCACAGTAAGCCATTTTCCTCTCCAACACATACTCACACAAAAGATTAAAATGAACCATGCGTGGTAGACATAACTTTAAATTTCAGAAAAAGAATCCATACTTTGATAATAAAATTATTCATGTTCATATATAAGATGCTACTGAATACAAATATCTAACTGATTTTTTGTTTTTACACAGTGTGGAAATTTTAACCACAGAAATAAAAAGAAGATACAATCAATATCATAAAATGTTATGATCAGACAATGACATGGTCTCACTGAAGACTAGGTGAACATTAAGGCATATTATGCTACCAAACATGGTATTTCTGTATTTTACTTGTTTCGAAAACAATGCTGACAAAATTAAAGTAACCACTAAGAATTGAGATACACTGACCACCAATAAGCCATGTTACATCTCACCATCTCACAGTTAAGTATGGATCAAGTTCAAAGCACATGAATGCCATACAAAAATTCACATTCACATACAAAATTCACGTACAAAAATATTTTGGAGGAATGGCTGCTAATCTTGTTACTTCTTAAAACAATGTGACGACCTGAAATTATGCTTTTTTTCCCCTAAAACAAGTGACAGAATGGTGAATGGTACATTTACTAAAAGAAATGTCACTTCAAAGAAAGCTAGTGTTTCAAAGTGTAAGTATTATTCACAGCTTTCATTGTTTCAAAATCTTTTTCCTTTCTCATTTCTCTTACTAAAGAAAAACTGTGGGAAACGGGGCTAATTGTTTCACAACTGATCACAATTACATATATCTTAATTTCCCCTTCTGAAACTTTCATCACCTTATCAATTTACAACACATAAGCCCAGTCACAAGGCCCATTCTCATTCTGAAAAAGACCACCAGTGGCATTAATTTTTGCATCAGACTGATATTATTCTTTCTTAGATTTCTATTTCAAATCCTTAAAGAATGGTAAGTTAACCTTCCATCCTGAAAAAAAAAATATATATATATATACTGTTTTATATATTCTTACGGTTATATTTAAGATTATAGTAAATCACTCAATGTGTCCATCTGAAAAGTTTACTCATAATAAACCCAGTACAGAAAAAGAGGCATGACAAAAGATGTAACTACATTTGTAAAAATCTTTGATTTACTTCTGTGCTGAAGTAGAAATATTAAACAATACACTTTTCTAAATCTTCCATGAATTCTTAAACTTGATTAGTCAAATAATTTTGGAAAAAAATAAAGCATAAACAGGCTTTGAGAAAGTATGTCCTAATGTGGGGTTTGAACCAAACAATGAATAGGATAAAGGATGATGAACAAGCAGCAAGACAAGATAACTTGATCTTGAATTCATTCACAGTCAGTGAGAGAGAATACTGAGTAGCATACACTCATTCACCCACTTATAAATGCAGATGAATAATAGCATACTAAAATACTTCTTGCAGTATCAGAACAAGACAGAGTGCTGATAAAGATTCCACTGATTTGAAAAGTTTGACAGATGTGCCACAATCTGATGTGGTAGTAGTGGTAGCGATAACACATTGTTTTGATAGTTGACATCATGTATTTTATAGCACATCTGCATATTTACAGGCACATCATATTCTAATAAATGAAAAATACAATGAATTGCATCAGTCAATCAATTCCTAAGGAGCTTTGCAGACATGGGTTTAACTTCCAAAAAAGAAGTGATTTTGTTCATTCTTAGCCATTGTTTTTTAAAATCTCAACAAAGTCAAAATACAATGAATTTCATATTTTGCTATAAATACTAGGCAGCCTCTTTTGATTTTCCCTTTTTGGCGAACCACTCATCACTCTTATCTGCTGCCATAGCCTGAAATAATTATAATATGAAATAAGCAAAGTGACGTATATTATTTGCACAATTCGGTAAACTTCACAGCTAGAAAACTGCCTTATGAGCAAATTATGTTGTAGTAATGAAAATTTAATCTGTTTAGTAATCAAGCATATCCAGAGACCTAATCTCCTGTATATTTAAAAAATGATGAACTCTTTAGATGCTGATATGCCCAAAATATTTGACTGCATGTTTACACGTCTGCACTTTGCTCCCTTTCATTGCATTAATATATATATGTAAAATTTAAAACAGAATAATAATTTTCAATTCAAATAATTATTCTATAAGTTGTATTTCTTTTCCATTTTCACATTATTTTTCTCTATAAAGCAAAACATCTTACCTCATCAAGCAATTTATCAGCTATGGGATCAACCTGAGATAGTTCTCGAAAAGCTTCATCTCCAACAAAACATATCTCATGCCCATCCTGAAAATGATTTCAAACAAACATTGTGTCATTAGCAAAGGGTATCAAACCTGCAATCTATACTGCACAAGTTTTGTTTCTGACAACAAATTTCAGTTTTACTAATTTGCCCAGTATGGGCAGTAAGAAAAGATAAAACAAACTTGATTTTGAATTCATTCACAGTTGAGGCAAAATACTGAGTAGCATACATCATTCACCCACTTATAAATGCAAATGAATAATAGCATACTAAAATACTTCTTGCAGTATCAGAACAAGACAGAGTGATTTGAGAAACAAGTGCTCTGGCTTCAGAAGCATATCGCTGACTGGAAATGAATACACTGTTTTAGATAAATCCATAAGTTTGACAAACTCCCTTACTGGAATATTCCAATTATTTGAATACGGCTGATTTTTCAGTTCTGATTACCACAATTCTAGTTTCAGCTTTATTTCATTCATCCTGGGACCACCGAGAATGTAATCACCCAAGATCTGACAAATTAAATCAATTTTCAAACTGTTAGATCTCGCCACATTGACCATCTTTCAGGAAAACCACTGGTGTGTTAGTTCATGAATATCAGAAGTGATAAAACAAACTTGATTTTGAATTCATTCACAGTTGGTCTATGGTTTTCTACATTTGAAAAATGTCACTAATGAATGAACCCTCAAAGTGTTGGATCAAAAGAAATTAAAACAAAGTGTAAGAATTTGAGGGGTCAAATAGAATCATTGAGAAAAACTGAATTACGAAAAACAAACAAACAAACAAAAAAAAAAAACCAAGAAAAACCAGCAATTTGATGACTAAAAAAAAAATTAGACAAAAAGTGAGCTCATTTCATTCTGATGACTATGATGAAAATTGGTAAAGTAAATACAGTTGAATCCACTCAAATCGAACTCTGATTATCCGAATTTCTGATAATTCAAACAAAAACGAAACAATAGATTTTTTTCCTCTTTGCACCTATTAAATGCCTCTCGCACAACTCTAAGCCATCATCGCGAGTTTCCTTTAAATCGAACTGGTCAGCGCCGCCATAAAGATAAAAATCGGCTTTTGTCCTCTCCACATGGAAAAACAAAGGAGACAGAGCCACGGATGGGGCGAGAGGGATTAGACAATGAATTTATAATACAGTCGAGTCCACGCAAACCGAACTCTGATAATCCGAATTTCTGATAAATCGAATAAAAATGAAACAATGGATTTTTTTCCCTCTTTGTGCCCATTAAATGTCTCTCGCACAAATCAAAGCCATTGTCGTGTGTTTCCTTTAAATCGAACTGGTCAACGCTGCCACAAAGGAAAAAATCGGCTGTTGTCATCTCCACGTGGTTTCCACCAACACGATGCCGACGGTTTGAAAACAAAGGAGACGACAGCACCGCGGATGGGGCGAGAGGGGTTAGACAATATATTGTGTCTCGCGCGCAGCGTAAGTAGGTCATGTGTTCACGGGGGGGAGGAGGGAGGGGGATAAACAAAGGAGATGTGCATAGCACCGCGGATGGGGTGAGAGGAGTTAGACAATGTATTGTGTCTTGCGCGCAGCATAAGTAGGTCATGTGTTCGGGGGGGGAATAAACAGTGTATCAGGGCCAGCGCTGTCGACAATCGATCGATAATCAAGCATCCTAGCAGAACCTATAGTACAGCAATCCAATCATATGAGAGGGCTTGAATTTAAGATAAACACAAAGTTCAAGAGCCATAGCGCGATTTCTTTATAAAGGGAAATAATCCTGGAATAAAATAAAATAGTGCCTCATTAGTCATTCAAGAATGCTCTGGAATGAATAAACTTTATGCTGTTTTTTTTTTCAAATGCCACCACAGAATGTCTCAATGAATCACTTGGGCGGGGTAAAACAATCACGTGCAAAATTAATTGATACTAAATTAGTTAAATGTTAATAATATAGGGCAAGTAATGTAAACAGAGCATGGAGAAGCAGCAAAGAACAGAGTTTGACATTAATTACTGAGGAAATCAATTTCAATCCATGTCTCAAAACAGGTGACAAAACATTAACTTATGTCATATAAGTTAATGCTAAAAACTAACATAAATCAATGGCATGACACACAGACTGACAAGCTGACTTACTGGATCAGCTAAGATGACAACCTGTACTGTGGCTTTCCCAGGTGTGTCGAGGCTGACTAGTGGTGTCAAGATGGTTTGGTTTTCAGCTTTCATTTTCTGTTCCAATTCTGGTAGCTGTGTGTAAGACATAGCACTAACATAAACATAACACTAATCTTTATATGGAATATGAAAGATTGGATTTGGAATCAGCATCGACAAACTGTCTGGGATTCAGTGCATTTATTACTTGGGGTAAGCCCCAGGGCAGTGAATGTAAACTCGGTTGTTTTTCATCTTTCAACCTCCATACTGGTGGTTATCTCGATATAACCTCCTTTTATCAATGAAGAAACCCTTTAAGCAGCTGATAGATTAAGACCAATGTCAATTTCAGGGATATGATATAACTCAACAAGCACATACAACAGTGCTGGTCAGATAAACATAATGAAGAAGACAATAATAATAAACATATTAGTTTATTATTCATTGAAGAAAGATTATATGAAAAATGGAAAACAAATTTATTTTATGAAATTGGCAGAAAACATTTCACAGCTTACCTCACCGCTGGGACAGGAGAATGCTATTCTCCCAAAGGCTGTAGCATGGTCTACAGCTTGGCCAATATCTATCAGCTCAAGTTTGCACTGGTGAAAATTACAAGACGAGTTAATAGTCAGTCGCAATTTGCAAATACAAACCTGATTAAGTAATGTAACTATTTTACTGTAATAATCAAGTAGTTAACTTTCACAGGAACTGTTATGAGGCATTTCTTTTTGACACATCTGAAGAGTACCTGAATTGGGACAAGGAACTGTTCCATTCTATTTTCAATATGCAATGACTGGAAAACAGTAGTATTTACCATTATCAAGTATGTTTAACAAAAAGAGAAGACCAATTTTTTTTTTATATATTATGAAATATCACATTTTATGTTTTTTAATATATGCTGTCAATATCTTTACCTGGTTATCTGCATAGCCAAGAACAGCTGATTTTTCTTGTTTGCTATAGACTTTCATACCACAAAGTCGGGTCCAGAAATCTGAAGACAAGAGAGCATTATCAGCTGATATATTCTGTGACAAAAAAAAAAAAAATTAAAAATACAGTTCTACCATATTGTGTATCTTCAAAATACTTATTTCTTTTATTTGTATCATCATCCCCGTTCATTCTATATTGTGCTTTCAGATGGTATCAGTAATGACAGTTCTTCAGCACAAAATCTCTTTCATTTGTCAGATTTATGCCATAGGATATATGGAACAAAAACTTGCATGCATGAAAACTGTAAAACCTAAATATTAGATCTGATGCTTGCTGAGTTGTCTTAAGTGTTGAATGAAAACTGGGAACAAAAAATTCAAGGAACACGGTGTTGTTACTCTCTATAGATAAGCAGGATTTACTGTGTTTCTTAGGCTACATCGCATGAAAAAAATTCAAAATACAATTTTTTTTTTTTTTGGAAAGGAGGGAGAGGAAGAGGAAGGGAGGAGATGGGGGTGATATATTACAGAATAGAATCCTTTATGCTACTACTGGGAAAGACAATTTGAAAAAGTTTGCCAATGTCTATTCTTTTTTTTTTTCCTAATTATATATAATTAGAGTCTTGGTTCAGAACAAAAGCTAAAGAATCGGATCCAAGTAGGATAGATGTGAATACGCTGCAGAGCCCACCTGTTTACTTAGAGGCATTTTTCATTAAGCTGTTAAAATACTGGCAGCATGTTAATCATAACCTTCCCCTTAAACTCACAGTGTCAATACTTTATTTCTTATAAGCTTTGGGTACATAACATGGGGGGGTAGCATAATCAAAGTACACTCCCACTAGCTCGGGCGACCCGTTCTTGTCAGCTCATCCTGATTGCAATCTAAATTGAATTGCGACTCCCGTTAAGAGAAACACAATTGAGAACTGAAATTATTTCCCATTTTAATGTCTTCAGATTGTGCTGTGGAAAAAAGAAACAGGAAAAAGCACTTCAGAGCAGAGGAACATGAACTGTAAACGTACATGTATATATATTCATAAACCAGTATACAGTGCAGTGCCAAAATCCTTTACTTACCAACTGACTTTTCCAGGTTTGAAGAAGCAAGTGAGACTTGTTTTACAGGATCTGGATAATTATGCAAAGTATTGTTCATCAGTGTTATCATTTACACTAGTATTCTAATTTCCTAGAGCAGCACATACGATCAAACTTTTGAGCCATGAATCTTCAAAATCTGAACTCCCCATTTAAGATAAGACAGAAACGTTGTTCTCATAAGGAAGTTCCATTCAAATTGATGAGACACAGACAGTATACATACAAGATATGTTCACACTCACATGCTTATGAGGGCTGTGCAGAAAGTAATAAGAAAATTAACATAAAGCAAACATTTCTATTTGGATCTAGCTGAAACACACAGGAGTTACTGTCACTCTTTGGTTATTTTCCAGTGTAGTCTCCTTGGAGATCGACACACTTTTGCCAGCCCTGAGCCAGAGAATAGATACCCTCCCTGAACAAGTTTGTTAAAGCAATGAGAACCAATCTCGCATATCTTCAGTGAGGTTGTCAATGTCATCACAATCAAATTTTTTTCCTGCAAAATGGCATTTCAAGGGCCTAAACAGGTGATAATCTGATGCATCCATTTTCGGACCGTGGGGTGGGTGTGGTAAATTTCTCATCCATAGCAATGAAGCCAATCTCTTGTCAGTTCGACATTGTGGGATGTTGCATTGTCATGATGAAAAATCATGCCCTTGCTCAGAAGTCCCGGTCTCTTGCAGTGTACAGCTTCTCTCAAATAGTCAAGTGTCTCACAATAACGAGCAGCATTAATGCATTGTCCATGAGGCCAAATGTCTAAAGGATCTTAGCATGTCTTAGCATCCCAGAGGACGGTAGCCATAAGTTGTTTTTTTTTTCCCGAATGCTGCGCCTTGAACTTTTTGTCCACAAAGATGACAGATGCTTCCAGGTCATGGAATCCTGTTTTGTTTCTGGTGTTGCATGACGCACTCACATTTCATCACCAATTGTCAAATGTTCGACAAATCCTTCCCGATTTTCTTGAAAGTCCCCACCAGCTCCCATTTCAGCTAAAGGAATAACCACAACCACTTCATCTGTACTGATCCAGTAGGTTCTGTGAAACACTGATTCGCTGCAGCCTATGTCAGCTGTTTTGGAATCCATCTAGCCGAACCCTTCTGACACCCCAAGTCCCCATAGATAATTTCACGAACTATGCTCTTTGAAATTTCAATCATCTGTCTCCTTGAATGAGCTCATCAATGTGAGCAATGTTTTGTGCGTGTCTTGAAAATTGTGGGCGCTGAAAGCAAGATTCGTCTTCCAGGCTGGTATGGCCTGCCTTGAACAAAGTACACCAATGATATACCTGACTTTTGCTCATTGCACTCTTACCATAAATGGTAATAATTTCATTATGGATTTCAGTAGGATTTTTTTTTTTTGCATGCAAAAATCGGACAACCCCTCTTACTTCTACCTTTGACCATTCTGTAATGGGGGACGCCATAGTTAATTTGATAAAATGATAGAACACGTTCAACACTGATGCTGATACATGGCCACAAGAAAGTATTTTAAATTTTCTGTTACAAATTTTCAAAATACTGATTAGTCAGAAAATCATGGCCATTTTCTTATTACTTTCCCAACAGCTCTTGTATATAAACAAAAATATTAAAATGTAAATACATCAGAAGAAAACAGAGTTAAGAAACATCACTACAACTTGAAAAACTTATCACTGATGACAGAAATGAATTTCCCTGGGTTCTTGAGGAAAAAGAAACACATACTGTGGACAATTCTGCTGAATATGAACAAACAAAAATGGAAAATGCTTTCTATAATCACAAATTAACTGAACGTGCACTTTACCTAAGCTATCCATATAATGTCCAAAAACTGACTTTATTTCATAGTAGCGATTTCAAATTACCTAAGATATGTATACAGTGATTTATCATTATCTGTCTTGGCTGTTCAAGTCTGGAGTTCAAAGGATTTAACCCAAGAACTGCGAACCACGTACATGTATTTATACAACAAGTAAAGCAAATCCCTGCATGCGACGCCCATATTTATTCGTGGGGGCTCCTCGTTGTGCTGTGATATTTCTCACCATGTCACTTAAACTTAGGGTTTATCGGTTTCAGTTTGTCAAACTATCGCCATAATTAGTATGCGCAGCTCAACAGACACTCCTTTACCTAATAGAACAGTGAGAAATTCCATGCCCAAAGATGAAATCCTCTTGAACAGAAGAGAAGAACAGAAATCA
>JBCEWB010703444.1:0-34783 GCA_039654565.1 Peronia peronii | reverse complement strand
TGTGGGGGGGTTTCCCCCCCCCCCCCCCCCCCCCTTTTTTTTTTTGTTAAAGTATGTCTGATAAAAGTAAACATTTTCTTCTGATTTGTTTTGCTTGCCAGGTGTGTTGGAGATATGTCTGAATGTGTCAGTCCATTGTACAGATTCAAGCAGCTGCCAGCTGATAGGTGAACACAGTACTGAGGGGAAAAAAACTAATTACTCCAGAACTGACACACTGATGTATCAGGTTCTCTGCTTTTCTTGTCTGTTACTCCTGTCTGACGAGCGGTGTTACATAGATATATATTTGTGTATTTTCAGTCAGAACATTGTCATATCAAGACATTAGTATAGATTATATTAGTGTGGCATTAGTGCTGTAAAGCCAAGGAAATAACAGTAGATTATTAAACGTTATAGTGTGAATTGTGACTTTGGACAGAGCTCTGACACAAGAAGTCAAATCTGAATGAAGGTTATAAATCAGAATGTTCTCTGTGTATTAACAAGTTCATACTACTGGAGGTTTAGCCAGTGAAACCTAGTTCAGTCTTGTAGAGTAGATAGGTTAAGTCTCTTAGGTAGAAGCACCAAATGATCAGAGAGCTTTGTCTTTTGTTTGTGTAATGATAGAATATGGTCATTCACTCATTTACTTCACTGATTCGTTGACTAAAGGATCTTATTGTTTTTATAATGAATGGAAAATTAAGATTAAAAGTACACACTTGTAGGATCCTGTAATTTTTTTTTCTTTTTCTTTTATATTTTTGTTGTTGTTTGCCTGCCTATTTATTTTACGTGTGTTTTAACAAAGTTATCAAAGGCTAGTCAATCACTGTCTCTTTGTACCGAAATATGTCACACATCAATCAAGGCTTTCATTGATGGGAAAATCAGGCTGTTCTCATTGCAACAACTAGTGTATTCCTGTATCGCCCTGGGGGAAGCCATATTCAAGCGCATTTGTCAAATGTTACAGATGGCTTGAAATTTCGTATTTCCTCTCAAGTTGTTACTCCCAGTGTTTCTCTTGGAAACAATATTCTGTTCACTCACCTTAGTTTGTTTCCTTAGAGAGAAACACACAGTGTTGTTGCTGTCTTATTTTCCCAGCCCTATCTTGAGTTGTGAGCCAACTTCCACTTATTTATGTTCATCTGATTTTAAAACAAAAATATAAGTAAATAAAAGATTTAGCATTAAGTTATTATATTAATACATAAATAAAAGTGCAGTTTACTGAGGGATTGTTGTATCTCACAGTGATCAATAGTCTACTGTAGTGGAACTCTGTGCTGGACATTTGGCCTCAGACATTCCTCAATATTTGACATCGTTGTAGATGTTTCCCTGCAAATATATTGGCAAATCTGGAAAGCATATTGCAGGCTACCACAATGTCTGACACTATTGTAGTCTTACTGATGTAATGTTGAACCAAAACCCTAAAGTGTATGTAGTGTAGGCTAGCTAAAAGGATAGACAGCAAGAACTCAGATGGTGCAAGACTTTGCATTAATTTTCTCTTTCCCTTTCTGTGTCAGAGAGGTCATGTGGGTTTTGGACACAGTCAGGAAGGTGGAGAGCCAGTCACTTTCAAGGTTCTTTGTTATCATTATGAAACTGTGGACCAGCCTTGGCCAGATTTTGCTCCTTTCTCTGTGTCTGCTCTGTTTTCGAGCAGGCTTTGAAACTAATCATCATAACAGGTGATTTTTTAGTAGCATTTGTACCATATGAGAAACTTGACCTGTAGTGTGTCAGCTTTGCCCTTGACCTGACCTGGGAAGTCTGTACACCTGGACTGTTATCTTTCCCTGACAGCCTCAGGTGCCTAAGCCTCAAACAGACAATGGCTTTAAGCTTAAACAGATGTTGCATCATTTAACCTTCAGTCCTGACTTGAGATGATCCATCACTGTACACCATCCAATTGTATTGGAGGTCTTTCACACTTACCACTATATCTATCATTGTAAACCATCTATTTATATTTGAAGTCTTTGAAATTTTTCAGTCTATCTGTAGGCTTCCTGGAGCTTTTTTATATGTGTATGGCCGTTTTAAAATAATTAAATGTTTATGGCCCTTTTAAATAATTTTACATTTTTATTACAATTTTTCATTCAAGAACAAGGTTGGGGAAACAGTCAGCCACGATAGACAAAAGCAATTATTGGTAAATAGATAATGGCCATAGCAAACGGTTGAAAAGTTCAACAAAGAAAAAGAAAAACAGTTGTCCTCATTCTTGTTTCTGTCAGGCATTACTGTCCGTCATACAGAACGGCCTGGGACTGTTGTCTGTCTTGAAAGATGGGAAACAAACGCATTATATGACCTTTGGCTGGACGGGGAGATTGTAATTAACTTATTTATCTGTATCGTCATGCCTTGTTAGAGGCAGACAAAAGCTGTAGAAACAGGTTATCAGACAGAGTATGAAAGTTTGTTGGCCTTTGAGCAGGAAAATTTCTTTCAGGTGGTGGGTTCATGGATAACTTGGCTGTAGGCAGGATCTTCTCTCCTGTGTTTTTACCGTCTGTCTAATGACTGTACCTTCATGGTGTGACCGAGGCTTATCAGTGGCTGTACTGTCCACTAAAAATTCGTCAGGGAGTCTGCTTGAAATCTTTTTGCATAAGGAATCTTAATGACCTAAAACCTTAAAAGTGATTAAGAATTCTTGGAATGAGAGGGACAATTTGTCGGATTAGCTTGAAATTCCAGCTATGGCATTGATCGGTGGCACTAGAAGATGTAGCAGCGTAGATGTGTTGATGTTACAGACTGCCATACAAGCCTTAGTTTTGTTAGTTCTCTGGAAGTAGTTGTTGTTTTCCTAGATGCTGTGTTTGCAATATCAGCTGCTGCTCTGAGGGCATGGTCTGTGATAGAAGTTGTCTCATGAAGATGGTTCATCTGTTTGGGATGGTGTCGATATTTAAAACAGAGGGGGGAAGAAGGGAGGGAACAATGGCACACACAACAAAAAAAAACAAACAAAGAAACAATCATAACAAAAACAATAAAAATTGAGTTGGAGGGGGGGGTGTGGTGGAAGAGAAGAAGACAACTCAAGGAAACAAAATGCGGGGTAGGGTTGAAAGTTGTTGTACGAAAGGATTTTGTATATGAGTTGTGCACCATTATGTGTAAGAAACATGATTTGTTGAAGATGTGCAATGGATGGCAAAATCCCAGCATGTTAATGCCTGTTTTTGTCAAAGTTGTCTTGGAAAGATATGTGCATGTACTGTACTAGAAAGAAATTGTTCTTTTCTGGGTATGTAGTAAACTGACCATGCCCTTATTGTATGTGAAGTATCCAAACTGATGACACTGAAAAAAGATATTACATTTCATTATCACTAGAGATGCTCTTAAGATATCTGTCTCTACTTTGTCTGGCCTTGTTTTTTTCTTTTTCTTTCTTTTTTTTTTTTCCCTTGTGTATTTATTAGTAGGTAATCTTCTTTTTTTTTTTTTTTTGTTCAAATATGTAGAAGCCAATTTGTGATTCTGTTGCTGATAATGTGAAAGGCGATCTTATTTCTCATATGGATATATTCTGAATTATGACAGGAGAATGAGGTATTTGATGTATGGATCAATGTGTGTGGGTAAAGAAAAGTTCAGATTTCGTTGCAACAAATAAAAGTTTGTTGATTGCAGATTTCTTGGTAACCAGCCATCTAACAGAATACATCATATTGATTATTTCATTATGTCATCATATCATTATAATCATTAAATCATTCATCCTTGTTTAACCCCCATCTCATGCCATGAAAAATATCAATGTATTAACATAGAAACAAATAAATTGCCATACCCGCTAGTCTTTCCCTTTACCAAATCTCTCACTTCCTTGGCATTGTATATGGTGTGAGATTTGCTCATTCAAAGAATTCATTTATAATGGCAGTTATATGTAATATGTCATGCCAAGTCATCCCAGAATTGTCCTAACCAGAGCTGTTTGTCTTGTTAGGGCAGTCTTGTGGTTTGCAATAAATGTGATTGGTTTTTGTATGTGAATGTCTGTCTGTAAATCGTATAAAAGGATAAGTAAAAATAAAATAGAGGATATATGTCTTGCGACCAGGGCAAATGAGTCGGAAGTCCCGCTGGACGATAAAGATCCATGGCCGTTTTTGGTTGTTTTTAATTACTTTCCGACTAAGATACTAAAATTTGTTTTGTTTTCACAAAACGACAGTTTAATCTTTTTTAAGCTGAAAAAAAAAATCCATTTTGGTATCATAGTCGGAAAGTAGTAAAAAGCGGTAAAAAATAACTATAACTCGAAATCACCCGGGTGCGACCTCCAGCTCATTTGCTCTGGGCACAAGACATATATAGAATGGCCCAAATATTGAACTCACACTTTAGATAACCATAAGTGCATTATTCATTGACTGAGAAAGAAGATGAATGGTTAAGCGCATAATATAATAATATGACAACATTTAAATGACAATAAATGCTTTGTCTTTATTGAATGCGAATTAGGGGCTATATTACCAAACAGCTCTTTAAATTGATGGGTTCCTGCAGCAGTGTGAGTAGATTTTTTTGGGACATCCTATGTGTACATGTTAGAGTTCAGAGATCCCTGTTAATTTGAAATGGTCGAGAGGTGATGTATGGAGCCAGGATTGACTTGCATGAAAAGAGCATAGCCCATTGCAGACAGCCAGATCAGTTGTCGGGACTGTTATCTTCTACTTAACATATATATATTTATTTTACTTTGACACTTATCGTGACATAGCTAAACCCAAATACATGAAGAAGATAAAAGAAAGAAAAATATCAAGTCTATTCATTAAACACAGATGAAATGAAGTGTAATTGTGGAGGACTGTGTAATATGCTAAGACAGAATGAAAGTTTTGAATTTGGTTTCCTTGCCATGTGAGTGGTATAAAAAGAAACAGGTCAAGTCGGTGAGTGAGGTTTTTTGCTCATATTTTTTTCTGGTAACATTTAGTCATTAAGAAATTATGCTGATATCCCAGCGTCAGGAAAAATAATTGGAAATGTCATCTCTGAAAAATTAATTGTTTTTCTCTCATAGCATATCTCATGGTTTACTGAAAGAAGAGAATATCAGACAATTCTAGAATATTTCTACACAAAGAAATCTGTTCTTAATGTGAAACCAAGACATTCATGCCATGAAGAATAACACAAGTTTTTCAATTATGATGTTTCCAATCTGTTATCCTGATGCTGGTGGAAACAAAGGGTTGATATTAGGTGCTTTTGAAATAGAGCAGATGTTACTGGAAATTAATATGAATTGTGTACCTGCAGTGAAAGCAAAGAGCAACATGTGAATAGTAACTTTTTCTACAGAGTAAATGCGCACAAACATTATTAACCATGTCCTTGTTGTTAAGAGTAACATCACACAATTTCGTCATGTCCCATCATGCATAGTGTTCACTCAGTATACAAGATGTGATGCTGTAATACTGATGTTTGTTACTGTTTTGTTCTGAATGGATCAAATTTTGCCCACTCATCTTGAAATTCAGCTCATATCATCACCACACGTTTTGCATTTCAATATGTATATTTACAACAACAGCAGACACGTGTTTCTCATGATAGTTCTTTTTATATCCATAGTTTGCATTATATTGTTGGCTTATAGTAGGCCTAGGGCATACACCTTTCAGCCAACTGGGAGGAGCAGCTATTTTGGCTGGTTCGAGGGGAAAAAAAAAATAACAACAACAAACTTTATGTAATCCTTTGTGTAAGTAAAAACAATTTTAAAAGAAAAAAAGAAAGAAAAAATGTGCTGTATCTAATCCTGTGTTTGTGCAGGGAAAAAAAAACCCACTCGCATCATATGGTGATTTAGTTTGTTTGCTGCAATTTGCTCAGTATGAACTTGTCACTAATATTATCTACTATTCTACTTGTTAGTACATCAATACAGTTTACATAAAGACAGCTTAACCCCTTTGTTACAAAAGCCCTTAAGAGTTGAGATGTATGTTGTTATTTGAAATATCCAAAGGCTAGAATGTGTACTCTTTTGAGAAAAAAGACTTTATTGCCAACGATTGATTCTAAGTACATGTAATAGAGCTTTATGGGTCATCGGACATATCTGTATAGGCAATATTTATGCTTCAATGGAAAGGGGTTAATGTGTAAGCCATTACCCTTAGTGACTAACACAAGAAGAGCTGTGCTAGAAACTGTGACTTTATTCATTGTGTCCCCTGTCAGGACTGAGTACTAAGCCGCAAGCAAGCAAAACTTGAGATAGGAAAGGTGTTATTAATTTGTATCGGTTATTTTTTCCTGATGTCATTTCATGCACTTATGCCCTACCATAATACCTAAGCTAGTGAAATATGACTACAGTCTTCACCATGGCAGATGTTGCATAATGTTAGATGTTAATTACTGTCAAACTTCAAAAACATTGTCTTTCAGTTTGAGTCTCAAGTGGACATATAAACAAGCTACCATGAGAAACTTGTATGGGTTTTCCATATGTTATTCATTTCTCACATCCTTTATAAAACATCACCATGGCATCAGTCAACCATGATTGTAGCTGGAAGACTGTTGGTTTCACTTGGCCATCTCTGACTCACAATTCATTACGTGCAGAAGTAGGTGCTTTCTCCTTATAAAGATCAGATCGGAAATGCTGTAAGAGGTTAGACTGTGGCTTAACACAGCATGTTGAGGAAACAAAATTCTTAAGTGTATGATACACAGACATTGTACTTATATGTTTTCTGTTTTCTTTTGTTTTGTCAGTGCATTTTAGAATTCATCATCCCATCAGATTCCACTTAAAAAAAAAAAATTGTAAATATATATACATGTATATACAACCAAAGCTGGTTACTATGGAAATTGTGATCAACAAATTTTCTTGGTGATTCAAAATTTGTTCTTTTTTTTTTTTTTTGGTCTGCAGTGTAAATGTGGGCATAAATCAGGATTTGATCATCAGTTTTGATTAAATGAAGGTGACAGTGAAAGCAGAAATGGTTTTATATGTACAATTATGAAGCAGCATTTTTTCTGTTCATTTTACCAGGGATTTGTATTTTCATTTTAAGTATATGATATTGTGTGGTTGAATGCGTGTATTTTCATTGACTTTTTGTGTGTGTATAGGTCTAGTTGGTTTTTATATGCAACTTTGAACAGGTTTGATTTCTCACAGATCTGCTTTGAGAGACACTTGAGGTTCCCAGAATTGTCCGGGCGAACAAAAGAAAATGGCAACTGTCTGTCTGCGTATTGTGATAGAATTGATGAATGTTACAGAGACATATTATGTTGAAGGATTTGTTTTTTTTATTGTTTGTGGTATGGTGATTTGAGTTCTGGCATGCAAAGGTTAGATACCATGTACTGTTCAGTATGCAGCATTTATCTCAGTTTCTTAGTCTTGGGTGTTTGAAAATAGCATCTCATTTTTAATAAGGAAGCAATGTTGAATTTCTGTATGACTAGGTATCAGTATATTTTATTGTATTCATTAGTCGTTGCTGGTATATTTACTCCAGTAATCCACAACTGGATCACAATGACAGTTTGGTTTTTAAAGTGATTCTTCAGGGAATGTGCTCATCCTATTATATACTTTTTTTTTTGCTGATTGAAATGGCTGTGGTGCTTTGCCTGATTGGCTTTCAGTTGCCAAAAGAGATAATCTTACATGATGTCATTTAAACTTTGTTTTTCAGTCTGTCAACACTTTTTAGTTCGGTAGAGCAAATTTTATTGTTAAAAGCTATTATTTCTATGCAATTATGGAATATTTAATGTAAGTGATTTTTGTTTTCACAGTAGGGTTAGGATTGTGACCAAGAATGACTGAATAATGAGTTGTATTTTGGCTACTTTTATAGATACAGAGACAAAAAGTTCAAATCTGTTCTTGGCGTATAAAAATTAGTCAACTGAGGTTCCTGATTGGAATACCTACTGGCTAGTAACAGAGGCAGTTGTTATTATAAAATATACAAGTATTATGTAAAGCCAAAGAAACAGATTTGAAGTTGACAAAGCTTGAAACAGATCATTTTTGCCCTGAAATCTGAATAAAACATATTTAGTTTTTCAGCTTTGCCAGTAATATCCACTTCAGAATGTTAGAACTACATATGACTACACACATTTAAAGTGGTATAGGTTTCCTCTCAAAAGATTTCTGCTCCGGCATCATGATCACTCGGCGATAGAAATGTTTGAAACTGTGACGTGGAGCAGCTTTTTAGAAAAGTATACGAGTATAACAACTGCAAAAGCAGTATTGAGCATCAGTGATTATGCACTTAAGTTAAGTTTTATTTGGGCCTTTCAATCCCCTGTGACGGGGATTATCTCGGCCTTTACTGGTAATCATGTCAGGCCGCGGCAAAGTTGGTAGCTCTCTTTGGTGTGCTGGAGATCTTGGTGTTCTTGAGCATCTCCGTGTCTGTCCAGAAACTCACACGCCCACATGTCCCAAAGGACTCCTAATTATGCACTTAGACTGTTATATTAATTATATACCAGTCATAAATGGTGATTTGCTTGATATAAACAACTCAAAATTTAATTTACATTCAGGCTTGTTTTAGCTGTGTCATATTTGTTATGTTGTATTGTAGAGGGCTGACTGGCCAGCTACATTTATGTTCCACTCAGCATGCAGCAATGTTGTTCACAACATCTTGTTCACACACGAATTCATGAATTGATCATCACATGAACAAAATAATAGTAATACAGGTTTATTAAACAAGAATTAACCGATTTCATTAAGCTATATTTTAATAAGGAAAAGGAATAGAAAACTCAAGCCAAGTATTTTACTCACAGTCAGCTTTTATTTCCTGCCCTGAAAGTGTTCAGTGTAGCCATCACTTGGTGCATGAGCAACATCTGTGTGATAAGAGAATTCCTCCCAGACACATATAGGATATCATGATCTACTGAGTTGATCGCTGTTGTTATTCGATGTTTAAGGTCATGGATGGTAGTTGAGGAACATAAATGTGACCTTTTACAAGATCCCCACAAGAAAAAAATCACATACGATGAGGTTCTGGGATCCTGCAGGCCAAGAACCAAGGTCTTTGGCCCCCTTCCAACCAATCTATTGCTAGGACATATTTTCATTTACAAAAGCTCAAACCATCAGGTGCAAATAGGGCGGTGCCCCTTCTTGTTGAAAAATGAAGTCATGCGAATCTGCTTGCAGTGAAGTGAAGGGGCAGTTTTGGAGCATATTGAGATAAGTTTGTCCTGTGATGATGTTTCATTCAAAGAAAAAGGGATCATAACCTTGTCTCGAGACACAGCACAGATGACGTTCACTTTAAGGGAATCTCTTTCATGCTCATCTGTTTCATATGGGTACTTTATTCCCCAAATACCACATTGTGACGATTGACTTTGCTGCCAATCAAAACTTAGAAAACTCCTCTTTTAAATAGTCACGGACTCATTCCATGACGATGCTTGAGAACTGAAGCAGTGCGTCATGAAATCTGTTCTTTTTTAATAATCCTGTACTTGTATGATGAAATACACTTTGACATATACAGGGATACTCACTTCATTTGACCAATGCATTTTTGCTCTGCAGAGCAATTTATTGTTCCACTGCACTAAACCATACCATATACAGAATTTTCAGTTGGACCCAATGTATCCATAGTGTAGATCTTTATTCTAGGCCTAGCATATATAGTGGAATTGATAGAGTAGAAAAGACATGTAGAAATGGACAAAAAAGACAGGTTATCTGCTGTGAAAGTGATTATGTAACTCCAGCCTTATACTGAAAAGGAAAGCTGAACACAGCAACAATGCCTCCCATATTGTCAGCTGTACGCCAAAGGGGCGAATAAGTAACAATCGCTGTGTGACGAAAAGGCAAACACTTAACTTCTCGGCATGATGAATCTGTCAGATAATTTATCTACCACCGATTTGCCTTTTCATCATGCAAAGAAGTTGAGTGTTTGCCTTTTCATCATACAGGGATTGCCAGTTATTTACCCCTTTGTCATACAACTGACAGTATAATAGCTACTGCTCCACGATAGTAACATTAATTAGTTTCATGTCAAAATGTGACTGATGTCCACATTAAATAGAATCATAATGATCTAACTCATCAAGTCACTTGTGTCATAAACAGTTGCTTGTCAATAGAGTTACGGCATCTCAAATGTGCTGAAAATGACTCACTCATTATCCTCACTCGTGATATGAGAATATTCAAATTAATAGGGAAAGGGTGAAAGTGGCGATTGAATGGAGTCAGTCTGGGAATTCTTATCATTTACTGCACAATATTCTATCCATACCACATTGCCACATAATAATATATACAGTACAGTATTGTTTTTTACAAAAGAAAACTAAATGCATTCAGATTCTTTACCAAAGCAATGTTCAGCTCGAAGCTTAAAATGCAGCATTTGTTTTACCTCTTGTCTTTATCTATAGTGCCTGCTGAATGTTTGGTGTTACCCATTACGTTCATTCACGTTCATCATTTTTTTTCACATAATTATATATGTCAACTGGTCATAGCACTGTTCAAGTGCAGAGCAAAGGGTGGGGTACAGGTGCATTAGTGCACATCTAATAATGGGGCACCTGCATAACGCAAATAGAAATTCATACCCTGCTGGAATAGAGTTTCAAATCTGCTTTTGTATTTTGTAAACTCAGTTTTCATAAGAGCTTTGTTCTCTTTGGAAAGCTTGTCCCTTGCATAAACTATCATTGAAATATTTTATGACACATTGGTTCAGACTATCATAATTTTTGTCATCCAAGACCATTTATGTTGGCATGGATTCAGGGCATATTTGTTTGTTTATCAGCAGTTACTGTCATTAAGACCTGCTTGGTTTACTGGTGTGTTGAAACAGCATAATCATAGGAGAGGAGCGCATGTTGAGGGTTTAATGTTCTTTATACAGAACGTATATGTACTGTCATTATAATTTTTTTTCCCCCCACTGTGAGAAGTAATCATTTGTGACTGTGGCATTGATTACACAATGATGACTTTGAGCTGAGTATTTTACTGTAAAAGTGAAATGGCATGAAAATGTTTTATTGGTATGTTTGTGTGTGCGGTACTAAAAAATATGAGACAGATTCCAGTTTTTGAAATTGAGAATAAAAATGCTTGACAAAGTTTATTTATTTGCAGTTTCACAATATTTGTGACCATTTATCACAACAACCTGCTTTTTCCATACCTTCTATTATTATCACACAGATAAAGGCTTTTAATCACATTGTTCATGGGATTATTCTGTGTTCCTTACTGGCAACAAGTTATAACCACCATTTGTTACATTTATGTTCTCATGTAACTATATATATGTAATGCGAGTGTATGTCTTATATAGTATTTGATGTTTAAAAAAAAAAAAATACCTGTATAGTTTCTTTTATGTGTATATGTATATTTAATGTCACAGCATTGTATAGTAATTTTGTTTATCTGCGCATTCTACTACCCATTTTTGTGTATAAAATTTTTGTCATTCACTTATCCCTCCCTACAATGTTTGTTTATTTTTTCCTTCCTTAGTGGTTTGTATCTAAGCTTTGCATTGAGGACAGTGTATATATTGAATGTAATTTCTTCCTATGCATACTCTGCCTAAAGAAAGAAGTATGATTATCTTTGTAAGATTCTTGTGGTTTTTCTCTGTAAATATTTCAATGAATATACATAACTCAAAAATAATTCCAACATAATGTTGGGGTATTAAACTTGTTTTATCATCCAAAGTGTTTCAGTTTTGTTGTGTTTGATTTATTTAGTTTGTTTTAACTCGGGGTGTCTTTTTGATTTTGGTATTGTTGTTTATGTTTAGGGCATGATTGCACCTTTCAGTCTCTGTCATTGTTTGTAAGAAAGTTTTCATTGTTGAAACATTTTATGAAGATCTTAAGAAAGCAAAAAGCTGGCTCTAGATCGATTGCATTACAAAGTCTGAGGAAAACAAGGGCTATTTCTGAATTCCTCTGATTTAAGGTAACGATGTCTGCACATAACATAATTATGTATTTCGAGTTTGCTAGGACTGTGTACATACAAGATTTTAAAAAAAAAAAAAAAGAAAGGAAAAAAAAAAAGCAGAAAGCAAATCAGAGGGAAAAGGAAATAAAAATTTATTGTCGTTAAAAAAAGCATTAAAAATATATATGCAAACATCATTTTTTCCTTTGGCTGGAGATACAACAGAATTAGGAGTATCTGCCGTGATAAAGGAGGTTCTCAGTGAGAATGAAGGTGCAGGTACGTTTTCATACTTAAGATCTGACAGATTTGGAAGCCTTCACTGGTTGGGTTGATCCTTGAAGAACCGAACTGTCATAAGCATCGTTGCCATTGTTTTTGAGAAAACTGATGTATAGAATTGTGACGCTTTTGTACGAAAATTAACTTGATCATGAAAACTGACATTGCCATAATTCACTGTTTGGGAATTTGGCAGTTGGAAAACAATTTGGCAGCTGGACTGAAGTTGAACTGCCTTAGAATTTGAGTTGTCATGAGTTAGGCACAAAAAAAAAAAAAAAGAAACAAGAAAGAAAGGGGTAATCCTTCAAACTGAAGAGCAGTCAGGTACTGCTTTATAAGGAGTGGCTTATAGTGCCCTTGGCTTATGGCAGCTTCTCCTTACCCTGTGGAGCTCCAGCCTCACTAAAAGGCAAAATGATAAGGCACATTTTTATACAAATGCCAAAGAGCATATGAGAACAAACATCAGTACAGACATCATAATCAAATTTAGAACTTTTTACATCACATTCATAATTTGACAAAACTGTGTTCTGAGAGGACATGGAGGAAAATGAAGAGATTTTCAAAGTGAAGCAAAAGAAAGATTTTGTCACTCAACTGTGTAACAACAGAAACTTGACATAATCAAAACCCCAAGAAACTGAAGAATTGAATATAAACTTTTAATATAGTAATGAAATGTAGCATCATAATCTGATTTCTTTTTTTGCAAATTTTATATAACCAAAAATTCATCACAGATATATTTTGCTTGGCATATTTACATGTACCACTGCACAGGGAGGTTACTGAGCTGTACTGAGCTCCACTCTGCTTTGAACCCACATAGTTTCTCTATTTCAAGTTGTGGATAATCTGAAATTATTCTAGAATCTTCATACATGACAAATGTAAATTAATTTTGGCACTACACAATTCTCTTGGATTTCTGAATATAGGAGGAAAGAAAAACAAAAACAAAGACCCACCAAAAAACTGCCTCTTTTATACTGGTACCTAAAAAAGCACATTATTTGAACATAATATATGAAAGGAAAAGAGGGAGGGGGGGGAGAAAAAAAATAAAAAGAAGGCAGAAGTGAAAACAAAAAAAAAGAGCAAATGCAGAGATATATTTTTAGGTGTGATGTGAAGGTACAAAGCCACAAAATTCACAAATATGAACAAAAGAAGACATTCGTCAATTTATTTATGGATTTAATGCCGATTGCAGTCCTTGGGGAAACAGAGAACTAATTTTGAGGATGTCTGAATGATACGGAATCATGACTATTTTAACAGGTGACTTTCAATCAAAAGTACGTACAGTACTTAAAGTTTCTGAAATCTGCCAAAATATTCCTGAGAAATAAATGAATATATAAATATTTTAGTGAAAAGAGCATTTGCGTCATTACAATCATTGAGAATGGAGCCAATTTCTGTCATCAATATCATTTTCTGTGGTTTTCTGAAAAGTTCAAGGGTTTTGCTTTGTCTACATGAATCAATAAACTGCCCTTGTGAAAGTTCACCACACCCATGTGCCTCAAGAAAACTTCAAAGCTGAATGAAAAGGAAAAAGGAGGAAGAAAAAACTCTCTCAACTGACTTTAGTTTTTCTAATATGCTGTACAATTTAACTAGTTGCGGTATATCTTACTATATCATAGATGAGTCTCTTTCTGCATACATTTTAGCTAGAAATACAATAAATATTTTACAGGCATCAAGTTCCTGTTATGTTAAAATTATTCTGCTTAAATATAAGCATGGCACTGTTCTATCATCATTATGACTTTCGAGTTTGAGCCTGAAACTATCTGCTACACAATAAGTCCAGGCACTGATCATAAAAACTACATTGACAACAACATGAGTGACATAATAAATGAAATAATGTACAAAATTGACGTCTGCTTTGTTTCTTCCTGACAAAAAAAAACGAGTGTTTTCATACTGACAAATCTCTGGTGAAATATGGGCACTTTTTTATCCGAGTACACAAACACAAGATATGACTCTAGTGTCTAAAGCCACAGCACATAAAATACAACATAAGTACTTTGCAACAATCCATGTTCATTTCTGATACTGAGTACTGTATCCTATAAGTCATTCTTAGATGTAAACTACTCACTGATAAGTAAGTTTCTTTGTCTTCTTATATTGAATTGTCTCCTACACAGTTCCAGAATAAATAGTAAAAAAACAAAAACCCCACTAAATTGAACAAAATCTGATTATCTATGTCACATTCTCTATAAGATATGTCAAAATTGTTATATATGATGAACCCCCCTTGTACCATGTTGAGGAGACTGGTTAGATGTATTCTCTCGTATTCCCCAATCCTTATACAGTATATCTAAGATCATTAGAAATCCAAATTTAAGAGTGTGATGAAATTATCAAATATTCCAGTTCACTGGCAAAATATAACTAGCCAATCTAGCAGCTCAAAGAGTTCTACACCTCACTGATTGACAGACTAATGACAACTATTCCATAAGTCAATATACTGAACTGACTGGACAAAGCAGTGCTACAGTGGGCAACCATGTTTGATCTAAGTACCAGAAGTTCATAAAATATTCTCCACTTTATATTAAGTTGAAAAAAGCCAACCCAAAAAAACAATAATATGAATATGAATACTTTATTTATCCATGAAAGGAAATGTTATTTATCGTGACCAGTTAGCAAACAGTTCTATGCTTCTAAATTTAAATGGTTTCTAACTTTTTATAAACAGTGTCGCAAAAGGCAAATTTTACTCCAATTCTTTCAAATTCAAATTTGCTGGCAGTTATTTTGTTATCACCATTTCTTGTAAAATGACATGTCTGGACAAAAGTGGTTTGGAAATGGCACTAAATATGCCAAGAGCTGATAACTGTATCAAAAAAAAAAAAAAAAGACAGAAAATGAAACAATTTGAAGCAGGGTCTGAGAGTTATCCTGTTTTCTAGAACAATCTAGAACAAACTCGATCAAATCCAGACTGCTGTAAGATCTACGTAGATCCCTGAGAAATGCAAAAAATTAAGGTAAATTAAGAATTTTAGACTGAAGTAAAAAAAAAAAAAAAAGGCAATCTCATAGAAAATTGAAAGCAGCAAAAAAACAAATAAGAAAACAACTAAAAATGGAACTAAAAAAAAACAACAAAACACAGGAACAATAAAAATGTTTTTTTATACTATAAGAAAGAAATTTTATATAAAAATTTAAACTAACATGGCAACAGAAGAAAAAGGTAAAAAGCTTTAAAAAATAAGTAGGTACAAAATCAAAATGAAGATAACATTCTAGGGAATTAATAAATGAACAAAAATGTCAGACAAACGACTGAAAACAACAACTTTCTCATCAATATAATGTTTTCGAATTCCATGAAACTACCCTGAGTTATGCAGAGTACGCAATGAATGAGTATGCATATTACATTTTCTTCTCACTGTTGAATACATGCATTCCACTCCCACACTCCATGACAGCATAATTTGGGTGATTAAATATAAACAACATACATTATGTAATTTTATAAGCCTGACAGGGTTACATCTTAAGTTTGGAAGATACACTGTACATTATGGTGCAAATCTCAATGTACATGTATTTCCCACTTTAAGCTGTCAATTTATTACACAATGATTTTCTTAAATTTTAACTGTAACACAAGATTATATATCATTTACTTATAATATTTCTGTTGAATGGCAGTGTGAAAGACACCACTACACAGAATTAGATGATACAGAACAAATAGACTCTTGGTGCAAAATCATAATGGCAACATCCATATCCGCTATCTTGTTTTGCCTGTCAGCACTTGATTGCTACAACTGCAGCCTCTTATAACTCTCTAAAATGAATGAATTTTTTTTTCTTTAGCAAAAATGTAGTCTTAATTTACTCAGTTGATCATGAGTAAAATCTGATTTCAGCCAAACATGCATGCATCATGCAGACAATTCAAGATGGTGGTACAAGTTCTATTGCTATATTGCCTCTTTTCTCTGAGTTCATTCCAATTCCACAGTACCCCAGTAGATGCATGAGGAATGACCGGCTGTTCTCCAGTAAATATTTTAGTTCCATGCAAGCTCTTTCTCATTATTTTCATATTATTATGGTGAACTTAACGTTTTCTTTTATCTCTGATAAGGAGTACCCCTACTCCTAACATGATGATGATTTTCTGCATTTTTTCCAGAAGTTCCAGTTCAGACTGATACTAACCAACAGCTACTGCCGAATGTTGAAACGCAATCCATCCAGTGAAGATCTGACAGATGTTACAGTAATTGGACAGACTGACATAGACAAATATCCACAGAATCCACTACAAAGATGATCAAAGAAATTCCTTCTTGCCAATGCAGACAGATCTAGACAGTAACAATGCACTCTGTAATGTACTCACTGTATAATCAAAGAAGTTCTTTTTATAGCTTCAATTTGTATTACAGTTTTTCTCTCCGGTTTTCATATACTTGATGTTCTCATTGTCAAATGAACTATATACATGTACATATAATATGTCACTAGCTTGTCTGGTCATTCCGAGCGCTTTCCTTTCTTCAGTGACAGTTTACGGATGTTTGTACTGTACTGATTTATCTTGAACAATGATGTGTTAAGAAAATATCTAGAACTAATACAGGTATATGACATTTGTTTTGAGACTTTTTCTGCCCATTAATGCAATGACAACTAATGATATGAGATTTACCAATCACAACCTACATCTGGTATAAAAATATACTTGGAAAATCATAGGAGATTCAGAGACAGCTTAAGAGAGAAAAAAATGTCTGGGAAATCCTAGGAGTTTTAACAGTGCTGGGAACCCTATTCTGCTTCTAGCACTAAAAAGATCAAGCCTTTGAACCAGCTGACCTGGTGTTTATTTTAGATACTGAAAACTAAGCTCCCTGAGTAGGAATCACAAGTACATTGGTCTTTTACAAGTAACACATCATTCTATCAGTCAAGTAAAGACAAGAGAACATAGCTGACTGTGCCACATAGTATATTATGTCACAGAAAACTGGGAAACAGTTCGGACGTGTTCTGCTTCACCTTCAGGCGTCCATCTCGCCCAGAAGCAGTGCTCATGTATTGTTTGACTTTCATGCCCACTCTTAAACATAAATATTAAAGTATTTCAGGCTATTCCATGCTGGGGAATATCATATGATATTTTAGGTACTAAATAAATCCAAATGTGAATACATGTTTATTGGAACATCATCGCTACAGTCAGAGACAAAAAAGCATAGGTAAGCTTGTCACATCCTATGCCAGAGATTGTTAGTTGGAGGTGATAATGCTCATGTACTGCTGATTTTCAACCCCCTACACACTAACATCTATCAACTATCATAGTGTGTGAGACTAGCCATGGCCTTCACTAACTAAGGCCATGGACTTGCCCATGTTGGAGAAAAATCAGATGTTCCATAAATCTAAGAATGAACAGACAGCAGAGATATCAATTTGTTTTCAGGAAAAAGTGACAAAATGTTTCACATTAACTGTGTCTACACAATGTGCTTGCAATAGTATGACAAACCGAAATATTTATGCAGAATAAAAGTTGATAAGTTACGTATCAGCAAAGAATTTGTATCAGCCAAACGGCCTATTCTCCTATCAAAAGCAGGAAAGTTGACCTCCTTGTACCCTCTAGGACAATTTATGAAAATACTGCATATTTCTGGCTGTAGCAAAAATAAATATGTGTATGCTTCATGCACATTCATTTTTTTGGGGTCTTTTTTTTTGTTCATGACTATTTTCTTGTCAAAGTCTCTCATCTATTGAAAAACATAAGTTTAATGTTTCTTAATATGGCCAGAAAACAGTTATTCCTACAGTTATCTCTGTTCCATTGTCAAAGTACTTGAGCTACATTATGACCTTTAACCTGTCTCATATTCTCTCCAGCTGGTAACAATCTATCCATGTTTATGTCTATCTCTTTATGTCTATCTCTATGTGAATATCCAATCTGCAACTTTCTATTGTATTAATATAACTTGTGTTAGCAAATTCATTTACATGTATATTACATGTTCTCTTTCTTGTACTCTTGCCTAAGACAAGACCAGTTGTACAGAACCCAGTTATACTCTATGAAGTGACCATTGCTACTCCTCAGAAAACCACTTCCAATATTCGAAACATATCCCATCTTTGCATTTTCGAATGAGAAATTATACTTACATTGTACCAAATGCTGAGAGTGCCCTTGCTTTGATTGGATTTTTTTTTCATAAATAATGCACAGTCTGAACTTACTGATCTTTTCACCCCTGTATATTTCTATCTGCCTAAATCTGATCTTTCAAATATGACTGACAAAAAACTGATTTCCTAAATAATCTTGGCATTGGTGGAAGATGAAAGAGGAACACATCTAGGAATACAATTTTCTTTAAAATCCACTGATCAGATTCCAACTTTGCTGAGATGCTGTTATGATTGGAAAATCAGGGGTTTTTTTTTGTTTTTTTTTGCCCCTCATGTCAGATTTGAAAAACTGAACTTAGGCTGATGGAAACATACAGCGACATCATGTATTTCTAGTTCTATAAACTGCGATATAAGTTTTACTGCTCTCTTGACTGGGACCAAAACAAAAAGAAGAAAAAAAAAAACCTCACATTTTTCATAGATGAACATGATTTAAATGGAAAAAGCCGAAGAAAAGAAACAACAAACGCATGGAAAATGTTGATAAACTGATGGTAAATTTTCCTCATCACAGACAGAACAATATTACAATATAGCAGATAAAACAATGAATTAAGTCTCAAAGAGTTAAAACAGTGAACAAGTTAACCCTCACCAAACCAGCAAAACTTGTTATATCTTCATACCGCATTGGAATGATCACATACAAAACTTTCGGAAAGGACAAAATACAATGCATATGTACCTTAGCATTTCATTCATAAGACCTATGGCTTATCTACTGACACACACAGCCTTCTAAATTTTTTCTTACATGTAAATGTAGTACACAGACCTATGATTAATTTGATCTCCATCATTAAAAATCCAATATTTGGTGACTGAATCTTTTAAGCAAATCCCTCTCCCCTTACCCCATATAAAAGAAATGTGAGCAAATGATCATTTATATAAATCCCATGAGCTCCATGCCGTAGCAGGTATGAGCATTTCCTAAACTTTATTGCTTGGCAGAAAAGACAAGAAGTTAAGTGGCCTTATCATCCACAACCTGACATCATACGCATGTTCATTTTCACGAAAACACAAGAAAAGTGATATTGCATTATCAAATAGGAGAATTGTAGTTATCCAAGGTTGTCAACCCCATCATGATCGAACCAGGGATTTCTCTTGAAAAAAAACAGGGATTTTTGACCCAAAACAGGGATTTTACATACTAAGAAGAATCCAATGCTAAAATTTGTTTTGCAGTATCCAATCAAAGAATTTATGCACACAGCAGTTATTTACACATACTTTCAAATTCACAGCATTTCTAAATAAAATAAAATCCAGGCAATATGTACAGAAAAATGCAGTCACTATTTACTCTGATCGTGATAGCGAACATAAGGGCCTGATCAAAAACATAGATCTAGTAGGCTACGTTCCGAATGTCACACTCGCAACGAAGCCAAAAAAGTTCGTAGTTTTATTAATTCGGTGTTTTTTGTTGTTATGATGATGATGATTATTATTTAATTTATGAGAATCCCGGGATTTTAAGCACTTTTCCGGGTGCCCGGGATTTCACTTGAAATCCGGGAGGATCCCGGTTTTTCTGGGAGGGTTGGCAACCCTGGTTATCTCCCAGACCTAAATCCCTTCGCCACATCAACTTTTTGTTAACTATGATATCCCTATTTTCAGCTTTGTTAGTTCTCCAGGATGACAGTATATTGGCAACTCATCAGTTAAATCGTATATTTTAGTTCTACTATAGCCTCTACTAGTCAAAATATTTTCAGTGTGACCCCACTGCCAGATTTTTCTCTATGCTGAAACCCCAAACTGACAAGTGCAAGCCACTACAATTGCATTTAAAGTCTCAAAGAATCCATTGTAATATGCTGTGTGGCGAACATTATACGGGTGATTCCTGTTGCTACTTGTCCAATAGGCAGAGTGTATGTCAATGTAATAGAAAAAAAAACAGCCAAGTCTGCCGTACATCTATGTCATATACTGACGGGACTAAGGACATTAGCTCTGTGTTACATGCTTAAGTCACTAATCATAAACAAATATTCAATACAGGCACAACAGACCATTTGCCAAATCTGAAGTCAAGGCATTAACAAGTTGAACAGAACAAAGCAAAACAAACAAGATATCACTGATGCATGAGAAAGTGAGCCCTCTCTCCCACTCTTGGAAAATGAAACAGATAAAAAAAATTCTTGATACATCATATATGCATAGTTTGTTAGTTTTATCTGCATGTGATTATATGTCTGATCTGTTGTAAGATATTTCAGGTTATTTCATGCAAAAACAAATGTGGAGAGTGTTGATACCACAGATGGTGTGAACATGGGGACAAGATGTAAATCCATTGATGTTTTCAGAATCCTTCTTCTAATTAATATAATTTCACTGCATGAATTATCGTCTTACAGACAGCAAGATTTAGCTTAGCTCATTTACTAACCTATACTGATAACCTCTATCCATAAAAAGAAATTTTTCTAAGACCTCATACTCTTTCTGTCTCTCTCTCATGAAAGAAAACATGTTCTCCAGCCGATTCATCTGCGCAATTTTTATTTTTAAATGATCGCAGCGGCCATCATTGAACATTTACTGAATGCTGACATAATCACAATTAGAATTTTCTTGGAATGATATTATGCAAATAGACTCAATACTCTCTTACCTACTTAGAAAAATGCCTTATTCAATTGTCCTTCCCGCATTTCCAGTCACAGAAATGGAAGTATCTGAATACAGCATCTATTTTATAACTACAATGTATTTTCATCTTGAATATGATAAGTTTATATCCAAATGTCTTTCCTTGACTTTGGGCTATAGATATACAAGGATATGAATATACTATTTATAGCTACAATGATGTATCTTTGAATTCCTTGCCCTAAATGTGAACAAGTGCATTACTTCACTGAATTCTATGTTGTCATGGACGTCACAAAAGAAAATTTGATTCATTTAATTTCAGTTGTTTGCAACTAATTTCCAGTGGGACAAAAAAAAGTGAAAATGTGAGTGACAAAGTAGCAGAGACATTATCAATATGTGCGACAGTAAATAATCAACAAAATTTCTGACGACTTTCATGGGGAAATGTAGAGGGTTGAACACCAGTTGTCATAAAACTCAATTTCAACTTTAAGACTAGATGAAAACTTCGATAATTGTTTAATTTACGGTAAGAACAATAATTTCACCACACGTTCAACAATCAATACTTAATGCAGAAAAACTATTGACTGAAAACACATCTTGATGACGAGTTTAAAGATTAGAGTCCATTTCAACCGGGTTTGCAAAATTTAATCTCACATGAGAAAAATTTCATGGTTTCAAACAAATCTTATCAACACCAAAGATTACAAGATATACATGACATTTCCATAAAATATTGCCATGTAAAAAATATGCAAACTTCCTTTGAATAATAACTATGAAAGATATGGATTTATGGATGTGGAAAATGAAATAAGTGATAAAAATCAAACTAGTACAAAATAAGTTATACCACATTATACATTATTGGAATCTAGCCAATCTGTGATTCGTTACAGTATTTGAAATGTTTTGTACAACATCTTAGCCATCAGAATGTGATCTAGACCTTGGGATGAATCTGCAAAATGTAATTGTAAACCTCTTGATCATATCAGGGACAATAACACTAACATCGTTATGATACATGTCCAGGATTGAGGAAGTACTTTGAGAGGTTTGTAAATATGCATGCAAACATGGAATGGGTCACAGAGTGGTTTCTATCATCACTCGAGATCAAATCTCCTATACAGATTTTCTGTCAATCCTATATCTAATGCTGGACAGCCATAAATGGTGACATCAAAGAAAAAATAGCAAGCTGTTGGGAAAAAGACAATCAAAAAGAGGATAACCCTAACTTACTCCAACTGAGGTGGAGAATGTAAAGCAGTACAAAAGAATTAGATTCATTTTTTGAGAAAAATGATCACATCCTCTTTCTTTCAATATTGCTCAAAATAGATTTTGGATATATTTTCATTTGCACTTTACTTCTCTCTCTCTCTCTGTTTTTTTGTTTTAGGGATAATGAGAGAATAGTAGGTAGCAAAAGACTAGCCTTGTATATATGACCTGGTGTATAACCTAAGAGGAAAAAGAACAATGTGAGAAAAAATGACTTTTAAAAGTGTACAGCAATCAGTTTAAACTAAAAATTGTGATCATACAGAGATGCCCGAGTAACTATTTCTTCACATCACTGCTGATTCACACCAAGGTTTACAATGATAATGATGGGTCATGTACATTATGACTGTAGTGAGTCCATTCTGACAGCCCAAGGGGGTAGATCTCTGGAGGATCACAAACATGGCAGCTACAGCACAGGCTTTGATCAAGATCCAAACTCTGTTGTATCATCCGTGATTGGTTTGAATTCGTAGTACCCTCGGCCGTCCATCTTCAGGTAGTACTGAAGGTAAAAGGGAAATGAGACTACATTAAAGTTGTGTTGTTATTGATCCAGCGATGCCTGGGCTCTTGCCATTTTGATTCACTGCTGTATTGTGGAAGGTGCAGGTAAACTTCAGACATTAAAGTTATCTAAACAAAAGTTTCTTTGATGTAGGTGGAGAAGGCAAAGGTACAGGGATGTCAAACTGTTGTCACCAAAAAGTCAGCAAATCCCTCATCCCTCTCTCCATTTTTTCAGGTCAGTCAGGCGCTGTCCAGTTATGAAAGACACTATAAATAACGCTAAATAAAAAAATTCTAGGCCTGTATGCAACAAGAAGTCTGCAAAGTTTTCACAGAATCTGAGAGCACATGCTCTAACAATGTTATCTATCATCATAATCACTGAGCGTATTTATTTCCTAGATCTCAATCCTGATCTAGACTGCCCTCTTATATATATATATGTATATAAGTCTTTCTAAGACCATGGGCATGTTATTGTCGACATGCTGATGTCTTGATTTTCCATCAATAACTCTCACAAGACCACTACACTGCATGTTGTCAGATTTGCAGAACTCAGTGTTATGAACTTCGATCCTGATTTTTTAACAGCTGGACCATGCATAAAATTCTATCATACTTTATTTTTGTTCTAATCCATCAGTTTATAATGATAAAGTGAAAAATTGTCAGAATAAAACAACAAGGAAAAAAAACAGGCATGTCGTTACCTCCAGAATTAAATTGTCCTAACTACAACACAAAATTGTTGTAATTAGGACAATATAATTCTGGGGTGAGGATGTATTAACTTCCCTCCCCCCCTCAACCAAAATGAAACATAAATGCATGATGAGACAATATAATCAGTGATGAATTAATGCAAGGCAAGCCAGTGCTATTAATCCTGAATTTCTACCTCCTAATCTCAATGTGACAACATATACATAATATAAATATACCAAGTTACAAAAAAATGAAGAATGATGTAATTTCTGTATAGATTTTACAAAACCATAACTCATGACAGAACTCAATTTTCATCCATTTCCCACATCAGAAGATGGTCAAGAACCTTGGGAGAACCTAATTTAAGTCTGAACTGACACAACTAGATATCTCTGGTGAAGATACCTGGAGTTGAGCAGTTATGCCATCTACTCTTCAGCAAAAACTTACGTTGTGGGTTTGAATTCTACCAGGAAATGGGAAAGTTTTAGGACCCATTTGCTATTAAGTGGCTCAATGATTCCCTGGCTTCTTGGATAGGCAAGCCTGATGTCTAACCTTCTCGGATAGGGACAAATAATTCTACAGGTCCCATGTATACCTTACGTATGTTAATGAGTCCTTCGCAGTAAAAGGCTGGATAAAGAGTAGGCAGAGACAGCTTTCTCCAAGCAAAATTTTCAAATTCCACATTTCTATCCACAAAAATTCTTTTCACCAAACTCGGCACATATTTAAAGCCGAAATAATTCTAAACACTGCAGAACTGAAAGTTTACCTACATAATAATGACAAAAAATATTTGTGACTTCTTTTCCTACCTCATGGTGTTTCCATAGTGACTTTCTGTGGGACACAGTGAACAGGGTGATGCCAACCTATGGGGGACAGACAGTCAAAAACATTGTTAACAATCATTAGCAAAATGTTATAAACAATTACAGACAGAAAACTATTGAAAGTCAGTGACTTAAGGCTGTCCATACTCACTGAGAATCTTGGATAAAGCCATAGACTTTAAACCACATATTTCACATCATGTAAAATCTAATACAGAAGCACATCTCTTACATTGTATGTGAATTGCCTTTAAATGTGAGACAATACAAAGTGGATGTTTTATGAACAGTATAACAAAGGCAATGGATGAACTAATGTGAAATTAATTTTGATTGACACTGCACTGGATGAAGGTAACTCAGCAGATAACCAACTAATTCAAGTACTGATGACAAAGATAAAAAAGTTGTATTTGTCACGTTTAATAGCTATAAATTATGATAGATTACCAATGACAATGAATGACCTACACTATTGGCTCAGCACCATCTATTTGGCTCCAGTAGGTAACTCTGACAGTTGTTAAGTTTTCTGGCATCATTTGACAGATATTGTTGTGCAGATTAGATTCCGCGTACAGTTTAAAATCATCACTTGTAAAACAGTCTGTTGAATGAGGTAACTGATCATACCAGTCTGCCATAGATTCCAAAGTCACCCATCTGAAACTATCTGCATTATACTGACCACTACTGCAGTTAAACAACCTGTTTACTGAGATATTTTTTTTAATCACACCGGTGTGCCATAGAATCTAGAGTCCACCACTAAGTTGTACATTTAGTAGACACAAAACCACTGACCTCCCGACTATGCTGGTACATGAAACCTTCCACATCCACACTGACAGCACTGGTGCACTCGTCCAAAATGGCAAACTGTGGTCTATGGTAGAACAGGCGGGCCATCTGTTGTGAAAACATGGTTCTACATAAAAATGCTGTTAAGTCATAAAACATCGCTGAAATAGGTAGTATTAATTATTTTACACCAACATAATCTGGGGCTGTTGTTCAAGTATGTGCTACCCTCAGACGTAAAACAGTTACTGGATTATTTCACAATATGCTTCCTACTTCAACCAAAGGCAAAAAATAGATATGTAAATAATCATTAAATTCAGATGTAAAACAATGAAGTTCTCACCAAAGTCGGTTATATTTGGCTAAGTCAGATGCAAAATGAAAATAAAAAAGAACCTTTCAAAAGCAAGAAGAAAAAAAAATGACAATGCTGAAACAGATGGTGTCCAACAGCAGATAAAGATTGTTGACTTTTATCAAACAGATGACAGAATGAACACACAGTAAGAGAGTTAAACATTCTGAGATTTAACTCTATAAATGCTGGATCTCAAAAAAGTAGAATTAGTGAGTCAAAATAAACGTTTGATATATCTAGCTACTACAGGCTCTACTCGATGGCAATAAGGGCCACAGTAACAATTATGTTACAGTGTCTGACAATGTGTGACTGGAACTGACAAAGAAGGAATCTCTATAGTACATATAGCAAAGGCTTTGCACTTATAAATCTGAATTTCTCTGTTATGAAACACTCAGTACACAAATGTAAAACAATAACTGAAGAAAGAAAAATAAAGACAACAAAATAAGTTTATTCCAGTTTTATACCTATGTAAACAACTTGTTTTTATTATCATCAGTCATGGCAACAAGTTAGTAAGTCTATCTTATTTGTCCCTTCACAGACAAATGTTCACTGTCAACCAGTAATGTATCACAATGACAGGCTAATGACCTCAAAGGTCACAGTTAAGACACAGGCACAAAAACAAAAATGAAAGGCCACTATCTTGTGGAGTTGTGTGCGTGCATAAATTCCAGAACCTTTTGATACCCTATGTCAATTGATGACCTGATCTGGAGATTTTCTTTATTAAATAAATTAACATTTGACCCAGTTGTGATGACCTTTGGGCACAGACTGAAGATCTGGCTCGGGACAGTCTGGGGAAATTGGCTCAAGGTTGTACATAAATCAGTCTTACTCAGATGTCTCACATCACCAAATTCTACAATGTGATATGATCAACTAACTGATGTTTGGGTGAAAGCTGAGTGAATGGACTCTTCAGATATGTAGCTCAACCTTATTCAACAACGGATATTGTGGTTATTACCTAATCTTACCTGTCATCACTGACATATATTGTGTGTGAATAACATGTCAGTTTGACAGTCTTTTTTGTGGTGCCAGAGTGCTTTTGTCTGTTTCAACATGAACAGTGGTGTAAATTAAAACAGCTCGTCTTAAGAGACTCAATTAAAATTGAAGTCTTTCTCAGCATGTTCAATCCATTGAACTCTACAGCCCGGTACACTGGGGAGATTTTCCGCTGTCAAATACCCCACAGCCCCGTAGACCGGGCTGACACACTTACTCCATTCCTACGCGTCCACGACAGTTAAAAAGAGATCTAATACGTCGCGTTGAAGCAAAAACATTTGGGACTGCGGTGATTACAAATATCTGCACCTATGATCGTGTTTGAGGCTTGTGTTTACGAAAGATATTCAACATGAAAGGAGAAATCTGCATTCTTGGCCCAGGAGGCCAGGGACAAGTGGTTTTCAGGCACTGGTGAACTGGGTTCAAAGGGTTAAGATGGGGCAGCATATCCAGACACTATGACTGAAATATGTGAACATTTGAAAAAAAACAACTAAACAAAACAAAAACAGAGATAACGCAGGAGACATAAAAAAAAAATGAATTAAAACTGATGAAAAACATGAGATGAATGAATCAGAGTCAGGAAAAAGAAAAAGAGATCCCAAAAACTGAAAAAAAAAAAAAAGGGGAAAAAATGTACAATGCACTAAGAATAACTTACGGCTATTCTCTGTTTTTCTCCACCGCTCAGCACATCCATCCAGTCCTGTAACAGTATAAAGAAAAACATTTTGCGATGAGTTTTGTCTAGTATCTCGAGGGCAAACTGTAGTTTGCTGCGTCAACAGTTTTTTAACAGAATCATTTCAATTCAAATGTTTCAAAACTAGACTTTTGGTTTCTGCTGTATCTGTCAATAATTCATGAGCCCTGAACATTCAATTTACTGTCTCACGCGACAGTCTCAACCAGCACATTTTCTGCATTCTGGCTCAAGACGTGGCTGTTCTATCAATTATTTTTAAAATGAAATTTCATAACTTTTTCAAGATTTCTAGCAATCAAGTTAACAATTTCTTATAACCATCTACTGCTGGCTTTAAGTGACTGTAAATAGTTTTTTTTTGACATTTGAAATTTTTCACAACAAACCTGGCACACAATGAATCTATATGCCCAACACTGTCTAAACTAATAGAATATATCCGATAAAATCTCTTAGAAGATGAGATAAGATCTTTATTTAGCTGATAAGATCCTTATTGATGTTTCAGTTATTTTCGTGCCTGAGCACATTTATAACTTCTCCTCAAACAGAATAATTACTCCAGTCCATCATTATTTGAATGAATTTTATTATGTTTGATTGGATTTACCATCTCACAACTTGCTCATAATGCCTGTGATACTGAAACACGGACTTGTACATGCTCAAGATAGGCCTCTACCATTTGATAATCATACACATCTTGTTACACATCTCTATACTGGAATTCATTGACAGTGTATCTGGAAAGTCATCGACGGTGTATTTGGCAAACTGCAGCCATAACTGAAGTGATGTATATTGTTAAAAAGACTGCCATTCGATTGTACCCACCTGCACAGCCTCCCAGCCACCTTCTCTGTCCAGTATATGACCCAGTTGGACCTGTGGATGTCAACACACATACTGACCACTACACGAAAGCTGCCATAAGAAACAACATTAACCACTGGAAGATAAATGAAAATATAAAATTGAAAAGGAACAAGACAAGAGACTCACTAAATAATAACATCTTTCATTTATTCATCTCTTGCCATCCTTATAAGGACCATGGAAATAGTAAATGCAGGAGAATAAATTTTAAGCATATAGTCTATGGTGGAAATTTCTCATGAACAGAACCCTATACGTGAAGCAGCAACAACAACAACACCAAAACAAAGAAAAAAAAAAACACACACACACACACAAAAAACCCCAAAAAAACAGACTTGACAAGGCAAACTACAAAAATGTCATCTTGTTAAGATAAAATTAGCTTATTATATTTGAACAAACAAGCAAGCTGGTGAATGTACAGCCCAACATACAACTGATCATTTAAACACTTTCATCACCAAAACATTTAGGTACACTTTCAGAAACCGATTGTGCTATCTATTTGAAACATCCTCATGAACTTCTCTAAAGCAGTCATCTTGTACAAAATCTGTTATGTCCATATACTGACCTTGCCCAGAATGTCGGCCAATTCCTCGTCTGTGGTGCCCTTCTTCAACTGCTCAGCATGGCTGTCAGGATAGATCACCTGGTCTCGTAACGTGCCCACAGCCATGTATGGACGCTATATTGAATAAAAAAAAAAAGCACAGGAAATATTGAATCTTGGGAACACATATATGCCAATATTAATTGCAATAAAATAAAAGAAGTGGTTATGAATTGTCATTTACTTCTGGTTATATATGGGCGCTACAATGAACAAAAGGCACATTTAATTTTGTTTGATGATGAGGGTGTATTTGACGGATAACTGCAACTGAACAGACTGTGATCATGAGCAGTCAACTGCACTTAACAGGAGAGAGGAAAGGGGAATCATGGGAAGGGATTGAGAGTAAGAAAGAGGGACAAACTATTGGCTGACTTATACATAGTGGTGAAAATAAAGCTTTCCATATTTGTGCAAAACGTTGTTTCTAATTATGTGTACTAAAGAAAACTTTTTAAAATTTGTTTTAAAATCTGTGAGCCTGTCATGTCATGTTGCTTGATCATCCTGGTAACTTACTGCATGCTGTTAACACACGTTGTACAGGAAATGTTTCAGCTAATTTCCTCCAAACTCTTGAATACCAGTACTTGAGAAAGAGTTCTAGTGAGGGTATTCAATTGGTCTGAACTATAGTTTGACCATTTCAATCAATCACATGAGTTCAGATATGATTGATACAGGCCAGTCATAAAATTTAATGCTAAGTAACAAGGCAAACAAGAGACATAGTACTGATGCCTACCTGAGGCACATAGAAAAGTTTGCCTCTCTCTGGTTTAGTCAGAGTTCCTCCAAACAGGGGCCAGAGCTGGAAACAGAGACATAAACATCAACTGTAGTGGCTACTGTGCTACTGTGTCTTTCGCAAAATGTATCACTATCATCATCACTGCTAGTCACCTGTGTCTTTCCAAAAATGTATCACTATCATCATTACTGCTCGTCACCTGTACCAGGATTCAGGCCACTGACCCAAGCTCTTACTGAACTCATTCCTGCATGACAATTTCATCACTTCATTATTGTACAAAGCTGAACTAACATAAAACTATCCAAATATACAAGTTTATATCGTCTTGACAATTGGCAAGAGTGAAGGATTTCGAGAGAAAAAAAAGTATGAAAATTCTCTCTGGCAGCCACCTGTGCTGGTTTCCACATAAATTATGTGATCTTACATGTCAAACACCATTTGGCCAGCTTTATAAAACACATTCTGATCTACTTTAACACAAAATCAGATAAAACTGCAAAACACTGCATTCTGATATTCAGTGCTGTCCTTATCCCTCAATGGAAATGACATGGCAAAAAGGAAACTCAGATCTTGCAGAAGATCCTTTTGTCCATCAAAGACTCGCAGCCAGTCAAAATGAGACCTATGTCCATTTTTCACCATATGGGGTTTTTGGTATTGTGTGAATGCTTATTTCATACCCTTTCAGGTGATGAAAAAAGTTATGAGCTAGCTTTATTCTAGCCAGTGATATTGCAGTTTAAAGAGACAAGAAGGGACTCCCAGCAATGACCAAAAATCCAAGAAAATCGCGTTTAAATGAACGGCCAACGCATAAATCTACATACCTACCTTACAAAAACCTGATTTTAATGAAGTAATAGTTATAAATCAAGGGTAAGATTGATACTGTCTTGTTCAGAAATGAATGCACTTTCGATTTCAGCAATAAAAAAAAAATTTGATGTCTGACCCCCGCCCCTCATCATGTTCAAAGCCCGATTTCTCCGTTCTAGCCCAGCGACTTACATCTCATTTCAACTGGATGCGAGACAAATAATAATTGGACAAATCTATACTATAAATCTGCAACAAAACCCACAATAGGCTTATGGACTCGAAAACTGCTGAATCGATCCATATGAAATTTGGCACACAACATTGTTGCACATGTTAAAACCCCAAAAAAACTCATTATCTTTGACGTTATTCTAAAAATGTGATAATAATTGAGTAATAATCTTGCGAGGGTGCTTGATCCAAACTGTATGAAGCATTCAAAAAACATTTTCTTTGAGTAACATTCAGTTTAATCAACCAAAATATCAACATCAAGGTGCGCACACTTACCATACACTTTAAAATCACAGGGCTATATTTAAAAAATCTCCCACAAAGGCTGTGAGTTCTCTTCTAGTTACAGAAGAAAATTATAAGAAGCAGTTCTTCTATCGTTGTCAGATCAGGAGGATACTCTTACCTCTCCCAGTATTCTGAACAGAGAACTTTTGCCGCAGCCATTTGGTCCACATACCAGTACATTCTTGCCTGAAGTCACCTATCAAAGTCCAAACGAGAAACAATGCAAAAATCTGTGATGGAATTCTAACAGCGAAACACCCTGTTCTAAAACACTGCATAAAGGATGTTACTGATTTGAAAAATGCGATTATATTAAGCCTTAAAATCGTAGAGAGACATTTCACACATTTAATTTTCATAATTATTTCTACTGAATTTCAGCGGAGCAAACAACACAAAAATCGACCAGTTCTGTGCCAATACGAATGAAAATTATAAAATCGCTTCAAATCAAGAGCATACATCCCGAGAAAATCAGAAACTTACATCATATTTCTATAACAGCAAAATTTCACAGACTATATGGTGCAGCTTTCAATCTTTGTGCTGACTGCACTTGTCAGAAATGAGGTCATCTCTTTTCCAGTTTTAGCAACAGAATCACAAGCACACATTGAGTTTGCTTACCTCAAAACTCAGCTCTTCTATAAGAACATCTCCGTTTGGAGTGACAAGTGGAACTTTGTCAAATCTGTGGGCAAAACAAAAATTACTGAAAGTTCAAAAGAAGGAATACGAAAAAAAAATTTGAGTAGGTGGAGTTTCTCATACAAACAATGTATTAGACCTCCCTAGCAAAGCAAATCTTCAACATTGAAATGTCAACTGTTGTACTTGGATATGGTATATGAAACACATTGCCCAACATAGCCAAATTCCTGGATCAGATGTCCTGCAAAGTACAGCCAACAAAAACAAAAATGAGAAACTGCGATTTGCTCTGGCAGATGTATCCAGACGATATATATTTGCTACCACATTTCAAACTGAAACAAACCTTATGTTCTCTAATAACTTCATTATTTAGGTGACACAGGAATGGGACATCATTGTGCCCAGTCCTTATACTTCCCTTTGTCACACACATGAGGTGTTGAGCAAGCAGTGTAAAGAAGAAAAAAAATCACATTACTTCTGCCATTTGAAAGATGGATCACCCAAAAAATTGACAAAATCATAACAATAAGAAAAAAAAAAAAATTCTTTACACCACAATTTGTTTTGGATTTTTTATGATGTCTGCTCCAAGTAATGGATGCAGAAGTGATTTTTTTTTTTTTTTCTTCTTTTCTATGCTTGTTCAACAGCTATTGTGACTGGCCAAGGGAAGTACTGGGGCTGGTGACAATGATTTCCTATAAAATATAGCATGTCCCATCATTTAATTTACAATAAATGTCTTAGTGAAAAGGTATGATCTGCCGAAAATTTGTGAAAGAAATGGTCTCTGATTACCTGGTTATGAGTGTGTATTAAGTGATATAAATATCAGTGATATAAGATACATATAACTCTAGACTGTGATCCGAGAATATTCATGTCATTATATGAACCAATCTGACAACTAACATATACTAGTAAGTTCTCTTAAGCCACTGGTTAACCATAAAATTAACCATTCATATCCCTGCTGTCTTACTTGATTATGTGGTCTTTGATGACGATATTGCCACTTCCTGGTTTCAAAGCTAAGTTCTTGAGATTGTTGGTGGAGCCTGCGAACAACAACAAAAAAACTATCATAAGTAACTAGAGAAAGGAAATGAATTCATTTACATACAAAAGTTCTCCACATAGCCCTTGTCTATTCTGTAGACTACTTGCATCACCACATCATAGCTTTAAAAACAACTCTGCCACATTTAAACATCATTACTAATGCTACCTAGGCAAATTTACAAATTGTTGCCGTTTGAGATACACAGTGTCAAAACTTCAGAGTAATGTGTCAATATTTCATGGGAACTGTGTCTTGTCTCAGTGGGTGATCCTGAAAGATGGTTTATTCAACATTTGCAACTGTAGCGTTAAAAGATCTAGATTAATAATCTTTCATAAATACTGGAAAACAAATTAAAAAATTCAGCTTCAAGAATATAAAAGAATAAAGATCATGAACTTTCCTTGACAAATTTTTGTAATTTTAGATCAAAACAACAACAAAACACATGAAGGGCTACATGAACTTAATTACAACAGCTTAAATAAAAAAAAAAGGGGCACTACTACACAAATTCTGTTTCAAACAGAACAAATGTCCATGTCCGCCTATTGTCATGTGTTTCAGCCTCGGGTTTGAACTCTATATAGAGAAGATCTGACCTTTACTTGTGGTCTAGCTATCTCTCTTGATAGCTATAATATTACAGTTGGTATTAAGCATGAAAAGACCACACCCAGTAAGTGAGTCAAAGCCTGATGAATGGACCCTGTCAGACAGTGAAAACCCTCATAACGTACCTCTGCTGTTTTCTGTGCTGACCATGGTTCTCTCATAGCGTCCATTGTTCAGGTCGTCCAACACTTTCATCAAATCTGTCACTCGGGCTGTGAATCTGTGATATCAAACAATAATAGACCAATAAATTAACATATCAGTTACGAAAGTACACAACGTCTAATACCCTAAGCATGTAAATAAGAAACATGACAACTCAAATAAAAGGATTTTTGCACCATGATCTGCTCCCCTATTCAAAACAGCTTACTGGATTTTGAGACAAAAACTTATATTACACTACTAATAATAGTAACACTTATATAGCACTCATTCCGTACAAGTACAAGCTCTAAATGCTTTACAATCTATTATCACAAACTATTACCATGAAGACCCAAAAGAGATATTCATAAACACTCTCAGCTTCTTGGGAGGCATACAAGGTGACTGCCTGTTAGGTGCTCAAGTCCTTATCCATCTATTAATAACATTCTCTGTTTATAGTCAGGTACCCATTTTAATCTGAGTCGAGTCAGAAAATGTATGTAGATTGTCTTTCCCAACTACAAAATGCTGGGACCAGTCAAGGCTTGAACCCAGAGCTTTTGATCCCAAGTCTGACCATCCAACCACTAGGCCATTGGTACTATGGTAGAGAATATGGTATGAGAAGGACTGAATCATGCCAGGCATAAAAGATAAATGTTTCGCAGTTTGTAACTCGCTCACGAGTCATTAAATAGAAGCAGTAAAAAATCATGTCTCATTCATATCATTATCTTACATGACATCAAGAAAAAAAAAGTGTTTGTTGTGGTTCAGAGCCATTGATACTTTAACAGATCTACCACTCAAAAAAAAAAAAAAAAAAAAAGGTCTCCAGGAGATCATGTTAAAAGTTTGACAATCAATGGAATTCATAACCAGGCACAGTGCAGTCAGTTTCAGGATGCACTGATCGACTGACCCTGCTAATCTTGTCAGTTCCCGCCCTGCCAAGACTATTCTGCCTATTGCCTCTGCCATCTTGACCAACATACGTCCACTCTTGAAGTAATCCTGTAAGGACAAAGTACATGTTGTGATCAGTTGCACACCAAGTGATTTTTTATGGTCATGACAAATGATTTCTTTAGCAGACACCCCCCAAAACACAAATTAAAATTCCATGACTGAAATATCACTGAATATGGGATATATATATATATCCCACTGCCAAATAAGAGAAAATCCTATAGATCACGTGATACAAGTAAGAAAAATAAGCATTTTGCAGTTCTCCCTAATCAATGTAGTGATTATAGCATATATAT